>MNAD01001093.1:0-45680 GCA_001895945.1 Trametes pubescens | reverse complement strand
TAGATTGTAGTCTATTAAATGCTATCTGATTTGCGCGTAATGGTCTGTAATCGAGCGCAATGGTAGTCTCGTTCCCATCCCTTCTGGCGCTAACTTGACCGTTCTACAGGTCTCTCCCCCCGCGCGCTTCAATTCCCCGTGAGAGTTTTTCGAAATTTCAAGCGCGCGTCGCANTGTGTCCCGGCCAATGAGCGTGCGAGGGGGAGAGCACCTGTAGAACGTCTGGAACCGAGACTAGCGCAATGGCTGTTCATGGAGTGCAATAGAAAGCTATCTATTGTTCAGGCACTTTTTCTATTGCGAGAGTTTACGAGCTATTCAATTAGGTGGAATATAAAGCAATAGCTCGCAATATATGGTAATATTGTCGATTCTCACTGGGTTTGAGCGCTGAGCGCTAGCGCCAGGCCTCGGGGTGGCCAGCTTCCTTCGCGTGGTGCACTCGAGTTGGACCGTGCGGTCATGTACTGGCAGTGCTACTACACAGACCATCACCCTCCACATCTACCCACCTGTTTCCCCTTGCAAGCCGTTGCGTACTGGAACGAAGAAACAACATGAGCGGGTCCAATGATCCTGAGCGCGATTTCTGGGGCGGCGATTCTATTCCCCGAGCCGCGGACTCGTCCCGGGATGCCATACGGGGTCGGTGTATTTATCCTCTCCAACAAGATCCGACCAAACTCATGTATGATGATGTCTTTCTGCTTCAGGAAACTCGACTGCGGCCAGGTCTATCTCGCGGACGGACTCGCATGCTACGACAGGGCAAGGTAGACGCTACCGCAGCGCCAGACATAGGCGCTTACTCAAACACGATCCACTGATGCTTATACTTGCTACTTTTCGAAGGCGGGAGAACGGCGACCAACGCAAAGGGAAAGCAACCGGCTTTCTCTGCAAAGCCGTCCCCATTGACGAGGGCGCACAGTGGTGGCTACTCCGCAGACAGCGGCAGCGACGATGACGATGACGATTCAACCGGTATGCCCTTTGTGCCCTTTACCAAAGACTATGCTAAAGCGCCTTCGTATATAGTTGAAGCACGTACGTTACGTTCAGTGCGCCATAATCATGATTAAAGCTCACTTTTATTTCACAGTCCTCGAAACCGATAGCGACTCCGATGCAGCGCCCTCCAACGAGGGGTCTTTCGCCTTTTCGCAAGTCAAGTCGCGCAACTCTTCGAACACGTCCCTGGAGTCCTCGGCATCGTATGATGTTACCACTGGAAGGAAGCGCGCTCTAAGTTATGAGAACACATGGGCAGTACCGCTCGTGTCCGCTTCCACCGCCAGCAAGCTGCCGAAGCTGGCGAAGAACGCCACCCCGCGCGCAGATCCTGGCACGCCATCGCGCTCGTCTACGGCATCCTCCTCGCGCATGCGGGCTATTCAGGAAGGTTTGGACTCCCCGGAGCCAACCACTCCTCACCGCCCGCGTGCCCTTGAGCAACCGGAATCCCCCACGCCCTATCGCATCAAGGTTGAGACACCGACCATGAACAGGATCATGGGATCCTTAGCACAATTCATGGAACTCGGTGCGTGATTCGTCTCTATAAGTGCACAGACGGTCTTATAAGTGGACGTCACGATTTAGGGGAGTCCTCCGTGCCACAAGGGGTCGTCCTCATCGCGCACTCGCCGGACGCACAGCGCCTGATGGACCAAACGAATATTGCGTGGGGGGTTCAGTACGAGATTGCGCGCGGTGTCTCGCGAGGCTGGTGGACCTGGAGCGACGTCACCCTCCCAAACCTGGAGAAGCTTCGGGGGCAGAGCAAGGACGCCGCATTGAAGGTGCCCCAGGTCCTTCCGCACCCCACCTCTGTGGCGATTTCACAGCCAGATCTGCAACTCTGGTGTGTGCGGCACTGTGTCTCATGATCAGTCGAGGTGCTTATCTATCTGTGTAGGGCGGAGCTTGATCGCGAAGAATTGGCTCTGTGCGAAGGGCGTCATCGAGGATTGGGCCTACAGGGCGAATGGCAGGAGACCGAAGACTGGTACGGCGGCAAGATACAGCAGGTCGCGCGCGTAGAAGAGCACAACGGCGCACTGCGGCTTGTGCTCGCGCCCATGGAAATGCGCAAGTCGTGCCGCTTCGCGCGTTTCCTTGGCTCGCGGCGCCTTCTCCAGGTCTCCGTGCCGCGCGAGATTCTGAGCAGCCAGGCGGACAAGCTCAAGGAGTTCTTCATGCAGAAATTCGTGCTCTGCGGACGCGTGTTCGTCGCGTTCGGCATGAAGGACGGCAAGATCTTCCTGATGGAGACGAAGGAGGATTACGAGCGTGGTGCGCCCGCGCCGGGCGATGAGCGGCGGATGTCCCTCGAGGAGTTTGTGGACTGGCATAACCCTCTGGATCGGAACGGCAAACAGGCCGTATCCAAGTGGACCACACGTTTCGACCTAGGGCTGTCCATCTCCGTCCCCGGACTAGCCTTCGATCCAGACAAGATGTTCAACATCGACGATGAATGTAAGTCCTCATCCGACTTCAGGTATCTATGAAACTCACAATCCCTGCTTAGGCGTCAACAAGCAGGCTGGGAAAGCGCTAACTGAAGAGATCTATACCGACGGGTGCGGTTACATGAACGGCGCTGCTCTGAGTGCCATCGGTAGACGTATGGGATACAGTGTACGCCCGACCGCGGTGCAAGGCCGCATTGCAGGCGCCAAAGGACTGTGGGTACTCCACCCTCGCGATCGCTCGCCCGACGCCTCGCCCAAGATCTGGATTCGCGACTCTCAAACGAAGATCAAGCTTGACTTCAACAGACTGCATCCCGCTCATCGCATTTTTGACCTGCTCGCGCCGCCGCGCGTGACGCTACCCAGTCGTTTGTCGCGTCTCACTATCCTCAACCTGTCGCACAACGGGCTGCCGACTGAGACATTCGTCGAGCTCATGCGGGAGACGCTCGAAGAGCAGGTCCAGGCACTCACCCAATGGAGCCATCCCCAAGACATGCAACTCCTTTGGGCGACCGTGAATCGCATCGGGCACGTCACCGCATCGCGCGTGCAGCAGTACGCGCTCGGCGCCTCGCGCGCCCTCGGACTCTCAGGTCGGATCCGCGAAGACGAGTTCCCGTCCGACGAGCCACCCGACTTGCTGAAGGAGTTCCTGGGTTCCGCGGGCGATCGCGAGCTTGACGAGGAGGAAAGTGCAGCGCTGCTCGCCGAGCTCGAGAGCGCGGGTGCTGTTCCGCAAAGGCTGCGAGATCGCTTCACCGGCGAGCCGCTCACCCTGCATGGCGTCGTCATGGATCTCCTCCAAGCAGGATTCCACCCCCTCCGACTACCTCCGCTATACAAGAAGCTGAGGCAGATCACAAGCAACATCATCGAGGACATCATCCGCGACTTTCACGTTTCTATTCCGCTCTCCGCAGAAGCATTCATCGTTCCAGGTACGTTGGTTTATGTATACAACTGTAGCTTGATCTAAACCGGGTCAATTGCATCGATTAGATCCTTACGGCGTGCTCAAGCCTGGTCAAATTCACTTCAGGTCCAGCAAAGACCTGAAGCCCGCTTTGGAAGATCTCAACCCTAGCGTCCTTTTGGGTGACGTTCTAGTGCGTGCATTATACCCCGCTGCGATACAGCGCTTAGAGGATTTGATCTGATACATGACTTATAGATATACCGCAACCCAAACCGCCTCCCATCCGACGTGCAGAAGGTAATCATGTACATTACCGTTATCATCAATAATCTCACTCGCGCTGTCACAGGTTGAAGCTGTTCAGCATGAACTCCTTACCGACTACACGGACGTCATTGTCCTACCATCTAGAGGTCCCTGCTCTTTTGCGAGCATGTTAGCCGGAGGCGGTCAGTGTCCACACAATTATGCCGTGGCTCTCGCTGACGCCTATCACCCCTGCAGACTACGATGGAGGTAAGACTTCATTTCACACTTACGACCAGAATTGTATCCTGAAGCTTGCTAGATGTTTGCGTGTGCATCTACGATCCGAGGCTCGTCGCCGATTTTGATAATTCGCCGCTGTCACGAACGCCCGACGGGTTCCTGAAGGACAACTTCGAGGACCAGGGCAAGATCGAACAGGTTGCGGCCGTCGCCGCAGAGATGGCCCGAATGGCTAACGATCCGGACGCCCGCCGCAAGAAACTGCAAGGCGCTTTACTCTCGGACATATCCCGGCCTTTAGTGGGCGCGTACTCTATGTTCCACGAGAATGCGGCGTACGTCCACGGATACGACGCGCCTCAAACGATCCGTAATGCATTCATGTCAGCCTCACCGAGTACCGTGTGGGATTAGGACTCACATACCAGCAGGTTCAACACCGTCTTGGATGCTCGCAAGTCGGGGCTCAAAGTCAAGAACGAGGTGTTTAGACGGGACAAACTACAATATGACAGGATACGCCCAGCCTGTCTCCCATCCAGTGTTGCAGACGGCGAACGGGGTTACAACGGTATTTCTCTTCAACGCCCACCAAATTTAGGTCCCTTCATCCTGGACGAGCTGCTCCAACAGGGGAGGTGCATGCGCGATGCCCATCTTCGACGATACGACGCTCTCGTGCAGTTTCAGAGCCGGAACGACAACCACGATCCGGACCTGCTCCGACTCTATACCAACACTCTGCGCTTTACTGAAGATCCCGCGCTCAAGGAGGACCTCGCGCGGGTCCGCGCTCACGTTGAAGAACACATCAAGCAATGGCAGACCATTGCGAGCCTTGCGAGCTCGTCGAAGCCCAACCAAGGCACTCCCTCGCGTACGTCTCGCGCGAGAGGGGGCGCGAAGACATCCGGCGCTGCGGGGAAGCGGAACAAGTGGAAGGAGCTCGCGCAGTCCTTCGCTGCCGGACCCAATATCGCCCAGGACTCGTTGCTCGCTTCCATAGGCGACATCGAGGCGATCAGGGCCTCGTGGGCGTATGCTCTGAAGCCGGGGTTTGCGTGGAGCGTCGCTTTCCAGACGCTCTGCCGCATCAAGGCGACGAGCCAGGGCTCCGTCGCGATGACAGGCAACTTCGCGGACTCGATGTCGATCTCGTCCTCCGCTATGCGGGTCTTCGAGCAGAGCAGGCTTGGGATGTCCTGACTGAGCCAGGGCGGGTTGTACCAGCAGCATTTGGGCAGCATCTATCTCCTATATATTTTCGCACCTGACTGTAATACTATGTGTATCATGACGCTGATCTCACTCGGACAGACCCGAAGGCCTGCAGACTGACTCAAGTTCAATCACCTCAAGGCGCGGTCCATCAAGGTTAGCCTGTCTGTCGGTGCGGGCCTCACCTGTACAAGTATAGAACACTCTACGACTGCGATGCATTGGAAATTCCGTCAAACGCCGCCGGTGACAGCGGCAGCGGCATTCGACGAGTGCGTCAACGGATCCGGACTGCAACGTCAAGGCTCTACCAAGGTCGCTGTAGGAACCCTGACAAGGATGCCCTGCCCCATCTCACGCAAGATGTTTCGGGTAGTACAGTATCGAGATCCCGACGTGCATGGTTCTGTTGCCAAGCACTGTCCTGACTCGTGCTCGACTCACTGTTCCGTAATGCTACACATCGGTCAGTCAGCGTCAGCTTCTCTCCGAAGACTCAGCCTCGGGACCAACGATCAAGCACATGCCAGGTGGCTACTTCTCCGTAAAGTGACCGTTCCTTCGTCTTCTCTTTCGTCTTCTCACTGCATCCGATCAAGATTTGTTATCTTTAGAATCAGAAAGAATGACTGCACCTTGGCCAAGACCCCCGCGCGGGCCAGTGCGGGGTGTGCAAATGGCGCCGGCGCAGCGTCAACGCAGCGCCGATTGCATGCTTCGCACTAAGCGAGACCGGCGACGCAGTGGGTGTGCGACCACGCGAACCATATGTTGTACGGTGCGTGTGGGAGATCAGATAGCTTCACAGAGCAGGAAATGACATGCTCGAACAGCACTGCCGGAACGCTCCATCCTCCAGCGTCCGCGTCAGGTCTACTTAGGATCATACGCCACGCTTCTTTGAAGCCTCAGGAACGACCATCGGGCCTCGTTTCGTTCTCTAGCGCGGCTAGGAACGATTAGCGGGGCGTAGAAGTAATGCGGAAACGCCAGCCAGATATCACCCAGCGCCCGCTCACGGAAGATCCCGCATACATCACAGAGGGTATGCCGGCTCGGAGCGCTTTTGTGCTATGTCTGATAGCACTGGACAGGCTTCGCACAGTGACATGTGAACTTCAACGAAACATAATCCATCTTCCGTGGGATGCGTAGCGAAGGTGAGAATGCAATTGATTGATATAGCTTAACCTTGCGAGTGTACTCCTTGAACACAAGCACACTGCGCAGGGGTTCGCCAACGCTCCTGTGCACGTGGCTAGTAGGGCCCTGAAAGTTGCCCAGGACATTGAACATCGAGGACCTCGATGTCCTCGTGAACATTCGATTCATTCGGAAGGAGTGGCATTTGTTTGGGGCTGAAGTGACTAAATATAGAGGTTAGTATTCAGTCTGATCCAACGGCACCTCTAAGTACTGCGGCGTCAGGCCCTTCAAAGAACCTACAAGCAGAGGTCCGGACCGCCGCCGGTCCCACATCTGCCTCCGAGAGCACTCACGCTATGCCGAAATCCAGTTCTTCGGAGCGCTGTGCTTCAAGCTTCGACAACGGCGCCAGCAGTGTCCAGCGCATGCCTGCTCTTGAACACACTTGAAGACGTTCGCCAGAGCTTTGCAAGTCGGGCCGAGCACTGCCATCGTTGCCAACCTTCCGGTGCCGGCGATGATGGGTATGTTGAACCTGCGTGCAGGCGGCGCGTACTCCTCGGATATGTCTTTCACCGCCAAAAGATATAAAGAGTCCGAAGTATTCACAAGGTATTGATGCAATAGCGCGATTTTGACGTCCTCGCTTACATCAAATAAGTATTGTCCCACAGGTATTCCGGCGTGGAGTCTGTAAAAATACGGCAGAGGGACGCTCCGGGCCCGTCTCTGCGCGGGCAGAATCCTGCGGAGTTCGGGAAGGGAGTTTCGCGAACACACCTTCTCTCGCTCCACGATATCAGAACGGAACGGCCTCGCGGACAATCGGCGCGCCTTGTCGAGAATGGGGTGCTTCTCCGCAGATGGGCGTCGTCTCTCTTTTCTTGATTGTGCAACGTACAACTGCCTGAGGGCGCCGGCCAGAACGCTGCGCTGCAGGCAGTATCTGATCGAAATGCAAATTTCCCAAGAGCCATCCAGCGGTCGAAGGCTCGGGCGCCGCATGCAGGTCTGTGTGCGAGACTATGTAAAGGGCCGACAGAGTGCGTCTGAATGTCTCATCGCCCCCACCTACCATGGAGCACTCCTACCTCCTCGCTGGGCCCCTGCTCCTCGCCACCTACGCTTGGTATGTCAAGGCACCCAAGGTACTGCTTCTCATGACCACGGCCGCCTTCCTTCGTTCCCTTCTCACCTCACTGTTTCGTAGATTTCGAAGGACCGCCTTCCTCCTATCATTGACATTCCGGTGTGTATGTTTGGCTTTGCAGGCAATCATCGCACTAATCCAAAATGACAGCCCGAGGACATCTTCGGTCGGCCCCGGGAAGCGTACGGAGAGGCTCTCGCGACTTATGGTCCAGTTATCGGCGTGCGACGCAAGGGAAATGTGCGTTCTCCACACAACATCATCCACTCGTCGGGAACTCACTCGTCGTGCAGCTGGAATACATCGTGAACCACGAGTATGCCCGATACGTGCTCACCTGCGACCGTCTCTTCAGCTTCGAGCAGGGCTCAGCAGCGGTGCGCATGTTTCCATGGTTCGCGATCGCAGTCTGCTCAAGCTGCAGTCGCCGCGCCCAGATTATGAACTTGCAGCCAATCATGGCACTCACAGAGGGTACCCTCTTCCGCGACCTGCAAGACTTCGTCAGGGACGGTATCGTTGCGCGCATCGATGAGATCGTCTACAGGAGTACGTCTCGTTATCGTGCCCCATCTCCGTTTCGCTAGGACTCACCGCCGTGGGACGCACCAGTCTGGCCCCTGTTCCAAAGGGACGCTAAGAGCTTCATCGAACGCGCTGCCGAAGGCATCAAGACGGGACAGCACCCAAGCTGCTTCGACCACTTCCGTGGGACCATCGCTGAGACTACGCTCATTCTGCTATTTGGCCAGGTACTGTGCTCTCACACGCCTGGTACCTGCGGGGTCGCTAATCTACGGATCTATACGTTAGGATTATGTAACGCATCGCAACCTGGAGGTCGTGGAGGAGGTGTCGAACGGCATGGCGGAGCTCACAGGCCAGTATCAGAACTTCTCCCTCATTGGGAAGTACATCCCGATCTTGTGGATCGTATATACTTGGTCAGTGCATCTCCAGACTTCTGCTGCGATAAACGTTTGACTTCTTTGATGTAGGATCAAGGTCATGCTCGTGAGCATCCCGTTCGGCTTCATGCGTACGTACGGTCCCAAGGTCTGGCGAGACATCGATCGCTACCAGAAGATCGCCACATCCGGGGAAACCGCACCGGAGGACGAGGTACCTTCGTGGCGTTGTCTTCTGGGCTACTCACCGCTTACATGTTGCTCCTCATCCCAGCCCCGGAATGTCCTTTATCTTATTGTCAAGACATACGCGCCGCCGGACGGCAGCAGAATCGGAGTGTTCCGTCGGCTTTACATCGCTATCCTCTTGCTCTGGTCAGTTGTCCGCTTTTATCAGTCGCATCTCCGCTCACCGCCCTTCTCAGTTTGATTTTCGCCGCTGTTCACACGACGTGGGTACCTTTCTGATCACGACGGCGACTTGCTCATCCTCTGCTGGGTGTGTAGCACGGTCGTTTCGCAATGGGTGCTCTATCAGCTGGCCGTGCGCCCAGAGTATCTTGGTCCGCTCCGCGAGGAGCTTTCACGTGTTATGGAAGAGGACGAGACCGGGGCGCTGCGCCTTACCGCCGCGTCCCTGCGTGAATCGCGTCTTCTAGATTCATTCATTCGGGAAGTTATGCGCCTGAAGGGCGACACCATTGCCACGATGCGCTACACCACCTGCGACGTGCCCCTCGGCGATGTGATCATTCCCAAGGGTAGGTCGCCGCCGTACTTGCCGTTATGCGCCTGCGGATAACTGACACATAGTTGACAGGGCACTTCGTCACGCCAATGGCGACGACAGTGCACGAGAACAAGGAAATCTATGGCGAGGACTCGCGTGAGTTCAACGGGTTCCAGTGGGCGGAGCAGAACAAGGAGGCTGTCATGACCGGCCCTGCCCACATCGTCTTTGGGCTGGGCCGCTTTGCCTGCCCGGGACGCGTGCTCGCAATCAACGGTCGGTGACTCGCTAGAACTAAATGCCGCGTAACTTATGTCGTATGCAGAGATCAAACTTATCGTCCTCTCGCTCATTGGCCGCGCCACGCCCACCCTCCTCGAGGGCAAGTTCACCGTCTCGGACCCCCTCAACACGGTATGTACTTCTCCATTGGCACGAAGTCCGTATGTCGCGGCAATTGCTTATTCAGACCTCCGTACGCTACAGGTCACCCAGCCGCCGAAGGGCACGCTCGTCATGGTTCCCCTAGAGAAACCTTACCTCTAGTCTAACCCGGAGAAGGTGTCGAGTAGGCATCTCACCCCACGACCAGGCTTCCTCGTCCGCCCAGGCCTCGACCAGACGCACCCCCCGCCAACACGCTGCGTGGATCTTAGCACGATCGCTGCTGCCGGGCGCTGCATCGGGTTCTCGGGCCCCTCTCCCATCGCATGATATCACATCTCTCTTCTCTCGCCTCCTTCACGACCCCTACACGCGCTCTCTGTTGTACGTATTATTGTCGGTGACGCCCTCCTCTGTACGCTATATGTATGTACAATGATAGTCCAGCTTTGCAACGGCATTTCAGCATGCGCCTGCTCTCTGAGCCTTGGTCTTGGCCCCCGCCCGAGCACCCCGGGGCCGCCTTGCTTCGCAGCTTCCCCAGGGGCGATCGCATCTTCCTCACATAACGATACTGTATATCGAGGAGGCCATATGCCACTTGGGGCGGGGAGCTCGGCGTTGGCATACTTAGCTGCAGCGCGTCGTGCAAGACCACTGCCCCTTGTGCCACCTCGGTGTTTTGAGTACAGATCCCTTGAATCTTGGGCAGTGCGCTCCGCGCGTGACCCGTACAAATCGGATGCCGCACCTGTGCCTCTCCATGCGCGAGGGAGGTGACATGCCTAACGCGAAGAGGCCGCGGGGCAGCCCAGACTCGGGGGCCTTGCGCTCGTGCTCGTGCGGTCTAAAAGTGTGGATTAACCACGTTCCTGTAATTCGTCCATGGGGATAGTTACAAAGCAAGGAGCGTGAGGCACGGGGTCTGTATAATATAGCACAGTGAGCGAACGCGAGACAGCGGTCGTAGATCGGGTTAGATGGTAATGTAATAGAGACAGGAGCACTCGTAAATCTATATTGTGGAGGGAGCAGTGTAGGGCAGCCCGGCCCAGTATCAGTATCGTTAGTATCCGGTATGCACAAACAAACAGGTATCATGTTCACAGATGGATATCCTCAAGCGGCGCCAACCAAGGACCCGTAATGAGAGTGGGAGAGCACGCACAGCAACAGCAACGACATACTCTAACAGCGAGCAGACAGAGACAACGGATATCGGGCGCTTGAACGGAGCCCTAGGCACGCTTGGTGCGGTAGTTCTGTTGCGGCGATATGAAGATTAAGACCCTTGTTCCTCGAGGGGAGACACGTACCTTCTTGATACGATGGCGCGTCATGCGCTTGCTCAGGTAGTGCACCATGCGCTTGATGTCGTTTTGCATGAACAATATGACGACAACGACCATCACAGGCATCGCAATCTCCCAGAACCTACCAGGCGCAAAAACATTGGTACGTATCTCGCAGCGTGACATGTGAATAATAAAATGAAACGCACAAGGCATCGCTGTGATCTTGGACGGACGGCATGACGTTGAAGTTCATTCCCTGCAGGCAGCGGGCCGTTAGCGCACATTTCGGGACAGCACCCGCCATCGATGGACCATGGGAATGCAACAGAGGTCTACACGTACAAAGTAACCCGTGAGCAGCGTTAACGGCAGGAAGATAATCGTTGCGAGAGTGAGTTGGCGCCTAGAAAGAGTGCCGATGGTTAGCCGCTGCTTCTCGACTGCGTGCATATGCGCCGCGCGGGCAGACCACCATAGGCGGTGCCTCCTGTGCTATAGACGAGCCAGCTCGCCGGTAGGAGAAAAAGGGGGTGCTACCAGAAAGGCTAGACTCACATCGTCTCGTTCATATCATAGGACGCCATCTGCGCAGATACGGGTGCGTGAGTGTCAATTGTTGACAGCCGACAAGGCGTTAACGTGTACGGAGGGAAACTCACGTTGAACGTGTAGTTGATCAGGTTGTCTGTGATCCCCGCGATCATGTCGAGGCTCGTCAAGATATACTCCATGTGGTCATGTACATCCGCCTGTGTATCGAAACCCAGGCGGAGGAAACCCGACATTTCCGGTCAGAATTGGACACGGCTCGAGCACACAACACGTACGAGGTAGATCTTCGCTTTGTGGCTCATGTACCCTTCCACTTTAGCGTTCGGGTCGACATGCTCCCTTAGCGCCATTACGCGGTCGACGTCGTACCGCCGCAAGCCGTAGATGACGGTCTTGATGGGCTCAAGCGTTCGCTTGTGCAGAATGAGGTCGCCTTGCAAGATATGCACTATGCACCGTCGACGAGACATCAATCTTTGCCCCTACTCCAGCTTTGTCTGATTTGCACTTACAACGACGGACCGTCTTCATGCTCGGCTTCAGCAACACGGCCTGCTCGATTTTCAGAATCCTGCCCTGGTACTCGTCGACGACCTCCAAGGCTTGATCCACAACTGTGTTCAGACCTCATTAGCACCATACCTGGTTACACACGGCGACGCGAGAACTGACCGAGATCCAACAGTGACTGGACCAGCAACGACGGATCTGCGGTCGTACGCAGACCGGTGTCGCGCTGCCGCAATCGCTCAGTAATCGGCGCGGTGAAGTTGAGGGTGTTGTCTGCACAATCGTGAGTTCAGTCACTTGCCCCTCCTCGCGTGCATGGAGCGCACGCGCGCACTCACCCTTGTGCATCGAGATGACCGTTCCGTCGCGCATCAGGAATATGCACAGCGGCGCGATGTTCACGTTCACGCGGTCCCCGCGCTTGAGCTCGCGGAGCAGCTTGCGGTTGCGCGCGTCCTTGTTCGCCTTGACCTCCTCCTCGAAGCCCGCGAACCGCGCCAGATTGGGCGCAGGCGGGCTCTCGACGTCCGCGCGGCCGAAGCGGTGGCGGAGCGTGTTTCCACCGTTGCCGCGCTGGGTGGAGAAGCGCGATGCGTTCGCGCTGCCGTACATCGTGCGCTCGTCGTCGACGTCGGTCTCGGCGGCCTTGCCCGACTTGCCGAACTGGAACTCGGAGTCCTCTTCTTCATCGTCGTCGTCGATGTTTGTGGGCGACTCCGAACGAGGAAGGTGCGAGATGCTAGTGCCACCGACATCGTCGTCGTTTGACAGGGAATGACACAAGACGCGCAGGAAGAGGTGCTTGTTGTAATAATCGGCCTTGGATCGGGCATTTCCGCGCTGGTGTAGTACGTCCTCCAGCGCCAGGGGGTGCATGTCTAGGCACCGGAGATGAGCATGTCATCGTTCGATGCAAGCCGTCCGGTTCGGACAGTTGTGAACGGGGAAGATGGCGGCGTACCGTACTTGAGCGCCAACGCGCTGACGACGTCCCAGCTGATACCACCCACATTGATCCAGCGAACCTTGACCCACGGCTCCCTACGGCTAGCATTGCTGTCTGCGAGCAGGCGAATAAACTCCGCGTTCGTCATGCGCCCAAAGCTGGTCCGCATCGTCGAATAGTCGTTGACCTCGATGAGACATTGCTGCCGGATGTGGCCGTAGCTGAGGAACGCGGAGGCGCGGCGGGGGTCGATGCCAGGCTCGGCGCCGACGCCGCGGCGGACCATCAGCGAAGATGTCCGCCGCATCGCCATGACTTTGCGGACGGTCGAACGGAAGCGCTCCGCGGGCGTCAAGAACGACGGCCTTTGCGCGCTGGTGGGAGGTGGGGCCCCGAGCGGGGACGTGACTGGGGACGTCGCATTGGCATCCCGCGACCGGCGAGTCTGCTGGGGGGAGGTGTTGATGAGTGACGGTGACGATTGTATATCTTCGTTCTTAACGTGAGGGCGCACGCCTTGTAGTTTCTCTTCAGTCGTGCCGTCGTAGACAGGGGAAGTTGCGAGCCCTTCGTCAAGGTCCGGCGTGAGCGAGCGGCCGTCCGAGTCGCTGAAGCTGTTCTCGCGCGGCATGCCGTATCACGTCGTCGCTGGGCTTTTGAGCGTCGTTCGTGGCCGCAGCAGGTGCAGCAGCAGTGAGAAGCTGGCGAGGAGATGGGAGAAGGAGAGAAAGAATGCGGGGTGATGGGCGGGGCGGGCGCGTCGCCATCGTGTTCCTACTTTGATGGGCGTCTAATATGCCCCTCGCCTATATTTGGTTATCGATCCGCCCATAGCGCCGAGTCTCAAAATTGGAAAATACGGGCTCTTGTTCCTTGTTCTCTGCCTCATCCTTCCCAGCCTTGACCGCTCTCTTCCAGGCTTTATCCGCACTTCACCGACTCATGAAAGCTCACAGAGACACGCCATTCTAACAGTAACATTGACCGTGGACCCGCCTGCATAGTTTTCGCGGTAAAGTTATCTGGAACTGCGGCGAAGATCTGCCGCATAATGACATGCCTCATGGTCGATGGGCCCGGGGCCCTCGGGTCGCCCTCGGGCAAGTGTGCGCTATACGCGTTGGGCGCCGGGATCATTGGACCCCCGTACTTAAGTGTAGATAAGATGATGCTACGTAGCAAACCTCGATGTTCAAGTGCTCCCGAAGGTACCAGGGGATTCAGCGAAGCATTCGGTGCGTGGATATATGAATGCTCATGAACCTAACACTGATTCCTCACAGCTCTTGCACCGCACCGAAAGCGGTTTCTTTTGCGGTGCCCGAGTCCGATGGGCTATGAGTTTGCTCCGGGTAGCCTGAGAAATCTGAAGAAGGCATCATCTTGTCATTGTCAAGCATTGATATCAGACAAGATGTTATGCTCAGCCTTGTCAGTCGAACCATCGTGGCTTCGTGCATAACGCATAATATCGAGACCGGTCATGGTCATGCAAGACTTTTGAACGCAATCTCAAATGTACTATCATGCTTCTACCCTGCTTTGAAATGCCGGCGGGAGATAGGCTCGCCGCACAAGATGTGCAAATCAGTGGGGAAGCAGGTGTTCGAGATATGTGGCCGGTCATCTTGCTTCCCCACTGCTCCTCCAGACCGCAGTGCGCACATGGCTCGCTGCGGCGATAGGAGGGAACGTACGGTGCACTCAGGCTCTGGATAGCCCAGGATACCTCTCTCTCACTCACCGCGCCTACAGGTGCACACAAACTCAAACAACGCGCTGATCGCCAAGGTCATGCGAACGTCGAGGACGCGCTCGGCGGCCAAGTCGATCCAAGCAGACGCGTCCGGGACGTGATCGCGTATGCACGTGACCGCGTTGCGCACTGAGCAACGCTCATCAGCTTCTCTAGGTGATGCCGAAAGGACACATGGGAATATTCTCGTCATGGCACGTATTCATTTTCCAAGGGGCAGCACTTGGGCCATGTGGAAAGCATCGCCATGGGTCAGTACTTGGTCCTCGTCGCAGCAGCAGCCCTGTCTCCTCGTCGTAGGTTCAAGCTCCTCGTTACTATGTCGCACTAGTGAGGTCCGATACGCTGTGAATCAGAGGACACCAACTTCCGTATATCACTGGCCCACGAATGAGCTGCTCCCTACACGAGCACCGGCAGCAATGACCAAAGGACAGGCCAATCAAGATGACCTGCCCTCAAACACTTCCGAATGGCCAGTTCGCCCGTCCGCCCGCTTGGCCGCTGTGCAACCAGCCACCTTCTCCTGATAATCCGACGGCCGGTCAAAAAGCCATGCTTCCCCAGCGAGCGACAATCGTTGATGCTTGTGCATGCGGCTTGTAGATCTGACAGCTCCAATCACTTCGAGCCTGTGCGTAGGCACGACCGGCTTGCGACCCGGGCAACTAGTCTCCATCGCCACACCCTTCGAACCTCCCGTGGGACAGTCAAAATCGCTAACCTATTGCATCCGCCAGATGCCCGCGCCAGACGCATCCGCGGTATGTGGATGGCACTCGGGCAGCCCCCCGCGCCGTTCTCTTCCATCTCTTCACTCTTTCCGTTGTGCTGACGTCCCTTTTATCCGCCAGTTTCGCGCTTTCTCTCCGGCTGGACCGCCCTTTTCTGACGCATTCGCGTGCTGCATGTCAGGCCGGTCCAACGACGCATTCGCGCCATGCCACCCCGCTCCCTCCCCACACTCCCCCACCTCGCCTGCGCGCTCCTTCTCGCACTGCTCTTACTCGGCTCCGTCCCCTCCGCCGCGCGCAGAGTGAACTACACGATCGACGACGAGATCGGCGACAGCAACTCCGGCGTCGTGCCCACCTATGCCCCCGCCGACGCCTGGACACAGGGCGCGACGGCAGACATCGACCCTCTCCAAGCTTTCCAAGGAACGTGGCATGCTGCCACATACGACCCTGACGACACGGAGACGCGCACGGTCACAGCTACGTTCGAGGGCAGCGCCGTGTATGTGTACCATATCCTTGCGAACGCGGCTTCGGCTACAGCGGGGTCCGCAGGCCTTGCGTTCTACCTCGACGATGATCTCGTCGGCACGTTCGCCTACGTGTCCGACGGAGAAGAGGATGTACAGTATAACGTCCCCGTGTACAGCAACACTAGCGTCCCGCATGGCAGCCACACCCTCCGCGTCGAGACGTCCGGACCCGCGACCCCTGACGTACTGTTCGACTACATCGTGTATACCGCCCGAGATGGGTCTGGGGGACACGGTCACGGATGGCACGGCAGTGGGGACCGGGATGGCGATGATTCCGATGGCGACCCAGCCTCCACCTCCACCTCCACCTCCACCTCCAACTCTACTTCCTCTTCCTCCCCCTCCGACTCCTCCTCAACACCGAGCTCCACCTCCGACGGCACCGACGATAACGATGACGACGGCTCGTCCTCAGCTTCCAGCACCTCTGCCACCCCAACATCCGAGTCTGACACAGACGACGGATCCTCGCGCGGCTTCCGTGGCGGGAACGGGGACGGGGGCGGCCACCACGGCTCGCACGGGTCCACCACCGCAGGCGTCATCGTCGGCGGGACGATCGGCGGCCTCGCGCTGCTCGCCATCATCGTCGGCACCATCATCTACTTCCACCGGCGATCACGGCGGGCTCGCCCCCCGGCGGCGGACGACGACGACGAGAAGCAGCTGCGCGCCGCCGGGAGTGGCAACGACGGGCTCGGAGCTGCTTCTGTCCATCTCCATCATCCGCGGCCCAGCGTGTCAGGCACGACGACGGAGATGTCGGTGCATGCTCCCCCGCCGGGCCTGCCTTCTCAGTCTGTCCCTCACATCATCCCTGCGGCGGGGTATAACCAGGGGCATTTCGCAGAGGCGGACGTATTGTCCGACCGTACGTCGCGCCAATCTCGAACATCGTTGATGCATACTGACTTGTGTCGACTGTAGCGTCATCCCCGTCTGCGCCTGCCGAAACACCTGTGTCTGCTTCGATCATCGTCAGGCCACCTGCGTCTGCGTCCGTCAAACGCATACAACGCCAGGCTGAAATCGCGTACCAGATCAGACTGCTCGAAGCACAGATGCAGGTCCTTCAGGCCGATCCCGTGGATGACCCGAGCGTCGACGCAGGGGCAACGCCACCTGCGGCGGACACGGCCCACGATAGCGCGCTGCAGGCCGAGGTGCAGGTCCTGCGGGACGAGGTCGCGAGTCTCCGGACGCGGTGGGAGCTCGAGCAGAGGATAACGACGGAGTTTACCGCAAGCGAAGCACCGCCGCGATATTCGCGTGGTAGCTGAAGCTATGCAGGAGACTCACCCCGAGATGCGATGAGCCGTGCGTGGGACGCAGCGAAGCTGACGGCCGGCAGAGGACGGGACTTCGATGTATTTCTTGAGTTTCTTCTGTGATGCTGGATATCAGAATTGCGCTCTGTATTTGTTTCCCCGCTCACCTATGCCTTCTCCTGCTCTCTACCCATACTTATAAAACTCACCCTACGTCCCGGCAAGATCTGGCTTGCCCGAGATAGAGTCGTGCATGTGATGAAGAAGTAAATCGCAATGGTCATGGACTTCGTCGTTCTCTGCATTTTGGGGCCTATTGTACATGTCTTGTCCAGTTTGACGGTAATAGGTGTCTCTGAAATTGAGGACGCCACAGCATGAGCTGTAAACTACCCCTTGAGTTCCCGTAAAAGAGGCAGATCAATGAAATATACTACTACCTCGCAACCAAGCTTCACCCAAGACTCCGATCCACTTTCAAAGCAGGGAAGCTTTCGTGACGATCAGCCGCTAGACAAGAAGAGTTTCGTCGTGCAAGCACTCACCTCGGTCAATGCATTGACATATTATCGCTGCACCAATACCCAGCTCGTCCCACATCCAGCCCATACGTTCGCCACCCATCCTTGCTCATCTCCGTATCGCGGCCAGATTTTCACGGGGGTGTCCACGTCTTCCGTCCCACCGGTGCCCAGGTTTCCGTGCTCATTCCAGCCCCAGCCCCACACCTCTCTCCGTGGGGCCGCCTCGTCGTGCTGAATACGCTCGACAACGCAAAGCACATGCTCGCTTCCGCAAGCCATCTGAACGACCCGTCCAGCGTCCAGCCCAAATGGAAAGTGGATAGGGCCGATCGTCTCCTCGCGCCCTTGACCTCCGGTTCCGCGCCCCAGCTGTGAATGCGTGTTGCTCCCGGTCGCGACGACCTCGCCTGAGCCGAGGAGCGCGTATGTCCCGTTCCATGTACACCCGACTCGTTCGACGTCGCATAGATCATCTAGTCCACTCAGTTGCTCCTTTCGGTTGGAACCGAGTGCGAGAGCGGTCGCGGACGAGAGGCGGCAGACTGTATGCTGGTTTCCCAAGGCAAGCTGGGTTACGTGCCCCGGAGGACATATGGGTACGAGGACGGGATGCGGCGTGAATGGAAGAGGACGGCTTGCGGTGTTGGACATAGGTCCTAGTTGGCCATGTCGAGTTGTTCCCCATCCCACGATATGCGTCTCGGTGGATCCGTCGGCGGAAGCCAACAGGAGGCGCGCGATGGTATGATGTGGTCCGGTGGATAGCGCAAGCACGGTCAAAGTAGTCCCCGCATCTTCAGCCTGTATGGGACCACGCAGTGGGACAATGTTGATGGATGGTCTCACATCGCCCTGGGATGTCTGAGAAGGCGCGCCGCCTACACCAAGGTTCCCGAAGTCGTCCGCTCCCATCGAGAGGAGTACGTCGTCCCGGCCTGGACAAGATAGCACAGTGTAAGAGGTCTCCCATCCTGCGGCAATCAGGCGCACCGTATATTCATGGAGAGACCCCCCTTCGCGGGATTTGAAGGCATGCAAGTTGAGGTCAAGCGGTCTGAAGATCGCCGTGGCGTCGGCCATTTCTCCACTCGCCTCCGCTACGACCGCGACGTAAGATGGCCCCAGTTGACCTCTACTCCCATCACCGCAGCCCCAAAGCTCTGTCTTTCCGTCGTTCCGAAGCAGGAGGGCAAGAGTATGATTCGCGCCGCATGAGATGTCTTCGACGGCCACCGTCCCAGGTGGTAGGTCTCCTGGCGCGACCGCAGAGAATATGCAAGGCGCAAAATGGTAGGCGTCATCGAGGTTTCCTGTCGCGAGTTGGCCGCGAGCATTTGAGCCAGCAGAGAACAGGGACAGAGCGGACATCGCGAACAGCGCGGAGGAGATGGTGGTCTGGGTCAGAGTGGTGACGATCGGTCCGACGCCGGTCACTGACGTCGAGATTTCCCTTCACATCCGCCATGTTCGAGTCCCGCGCAACTCACACTCAAACCACCACCGCACAAACATCCTGCGTGCAACGTCTACAGAGCATCGCACAACAGCTCGCCGCAGTCGACTTTCGCGCTATGTCTGTTGCTCCGAGATGGGTCGAAGCGATCAATAAGGCTCTCAGCCACCCTGATAACAAGGGCAAAGTCAGTGAGTACACGAACCCTCGTTAGCCTGACGATCGTTTACGCTACACTGTGCATCTAGTTTACCAGGTCGCGACCGTCGATGCGCGCAACGTACCCCACGTCCGTTCTCAGGTGCACCGCGCGTTCATGCACCCAGAGGGTCGCCCGGATCTGCCGCTCCTCGTCACCTCGACCGACGCGCGTAGCCCCAAGGTTGCGCAGGTTAGAGCGAACCAGCGCGTTGAACTCGCTTGGTGGATGGAGGGCTCGCAGGACCAGTTCCGTCTCTCCGGCTTCGTGCGCATCTTCCCGTCGGCATCCGCCCCTGGGGACTCATCTTCTACGCCCATCCCCGCGGGAGCGGTCGCGTTCAAGACGCTCGAGGAGCAGGGCTTCGACTGGGACGCGAAGCGCGTCGAGGTGTACAACTCGATGAGCCCGGGCATGCGAGCAAGTTGGTGCTCCCCCCATCCCCCGGGCTCGGCGCTCGCGAGCACCGACGAGCAGAGATCATGGCCCAGCAAGGTCCCCTCGGAGCCCGAGAGCGAAGAAGATCGGAAGAACGCCGAGACAGCACAGAACAACTTTGCGCTCATGCTCTTCGAGCCGATAGAGGTGGACTGGGCCGCGCTGGGAGTACTGCCGAACCGCCGCACCGTCTTCACCAGGGATGGCGATAAGTGGAACGAACAGACTGTGGTCCCTTAGGGTCGCTGGACGAGTCAATACTCGATATGGTAAGGAATATGGTGGATGTATGAATAGAGCGCAGATGTGGATGTATACTATTCCTGTATACTGAATTGGACAGGTTGTGATCAGCACCAGTACGCAGGCACTGTGTCGCCTCACGTTCGGAGGCAGAGGGCGGCCGTCCTCCCTCGCAATCGGTGCTTCGGGAGAGGATTACTTGGTTTCAAGCAATGGTATGCTCTCGGTCAAAGGTTCTGCTCAAGTCGCTAATAAACGCTTTATATAGTATGGCCAATACATTGTATTCGTGATCAAAATATCGCAATGGCACCCGCAGCGACACTTCCGATCACCGTCAGTGCCCCAGTCACGAGAGCCCTTGGGAGCTTGAGGTCTGTTGTAGCGTGGCTAACAACCCATTCTCAATCAATGAGCATCCTTGCCAGAGACGAGAAAGAGGGAGCCTCCAATCATGACGACAGGCTTGGTCGCTGGTATGCTTTCAATATAAAGCTTTGCTCAATGTACTGATACACCGATGCACAGGATCACCAGCTACATCACGAGTCAAGTCGCGTTCAAAGCACCGCAATAGCACTGATGGCGATGCTTCCGACTAGCGCACCGGCCCCCAGAGCCCTCGGGATTCTGCGCCTGGGAGCGGCATGGCTGTAGGCCCATTCTCAATCAGCGACTAGAGCACTCATGAGAGGTAATAACTACGCACTTCGACTTCGCCGGAACATGAGCTCCCCGACTTGATCCATGGGACTCGGATGCGGATTTGCGACGGCTGTGTGGCCCAGTAATGCCTGACGCGATCACGATCGCGGCGCTGCCGATCGAAGATAACTCAACGACAGGCATACTGGCGACGTCTGAGGATGTTTGACTGGAAGTCCCGTCCCGCTTTGCGTGTGGCGCAGATTGCACGCCGAGAGTCAGAAGGGAAAGCACAGCAAGTGTCTGAATGAACCTCATGGCCGAGGAAGAAGATATGAAGGAAGAAAGAGGTAGCACCAGGCTAAAGCGAAAGGGGGAGAAATTTGGAGAAGAGTGAGTTCCCCCTGCTGCTTGCACGAGGTGCTAGATAGCATGGCTTATATATGTTGTTCAGGACGATATCGAGGCAACGCATAATATCGGAAAGCCGCCACACGACTATCGTCAGTGGCAGACCGGTCTCGCAACAGATGGCGCAGTGAATGTGAGCGGCACTACAGGATCAAATCATTTAATTGACAGATTCGAGACGCATCAACTTTCCCTGTGAGCCCATTTTGCAAAACATTCACCGTACCCAGTGCAACACAAGCAGTGCCTCCCCTAGGATTGATGTGCGCCCGTATGGACAATGCCTCGTGATTGGCGACACAAGACAACCGTCTATCCTCGCGATCGCAGTGTCACACGAAGGTTTCTGGATTGTATTGACAGTATGTTCTCTCTCCGACGCTCTCCAAGCTTTCTAACGCATTTCAAATAAACATCATATCCAGCTACATTTCGAGTCGTGCTCATAGTATAGCGATCGCACCAACAGCGATGCTTCCAATCATTGTCAACGCCCCAGCCACGAGAGCCTTCGGGAATTTGAGGTCCGTGACGGCGTGGCTACGGACCCGAACCTGGTCAGAAAGAGCACGCATAAGCAACGACAGCACACGCACTTCGTCTTCGGAGCCGCCGTGAAGACGTGTCCCGCGAACGAGGTCGGGAAGGCGCTCGCCGCGGTGCCCGTCGCGAGCGTGATCCCCGGACCGCCGATGGAAGACACCTGGACGATGGGGGTGCCTGCGACGTCTGAGGGAACGCAGTCAGGATAGGCAGGTGGGTTCACGGTCCGACAGTCTTACCAGCCAAGAAGAGAGACAGCTGCGTCTCTGTGGGCGAGATCGCTGTCATAGCTTGTGCCATCACGAGGGAGGCTGGAGTCGCAGGTGAGGACGACTTGAATCCATCATGTACGTTGCAGGCTAACCTTCGAGCTGCAGGATAGTCCCAGTTCCCACTTCAGAGCGCTCTTCGTGAGCATGATTTCGCCACCGAAGCAGCTCGCGGAGACGTACCTGCAGATGCCGCAGCCTGCGAGTTCGCCTGGATAGCCGTCAAAATTTGGTCTGGGCTAGTTAGGGTAGCCGCCGACGCTGAAGGTGTCAGGTAGTTATCAGCACCGAGATAAACGTTTTTGCGCTGAGCATAGAAGGTTACTACTTACGGAATGCCGATGCTAGGACCGAAACTGCAAGACGATAGTCAGAACGGTTTACCTCAAGCACGGAAAGTATAACGTACGTGGGTCGGGGATTATGGATGACGTAGAACTTGCACTTGAACTGCTCGCGGCTAGTGACGCTAATCAGCACCACGCAGACGAACGCCGCTTGCAACCCGAAAATGCAATGCATACCTTGACTGGAACTACTGGAGCTTCCATCCCGCTTTGCGTGGGGCGCAGCCTGAACGCCGAGAGCCAGGACGGAAAGGGCAACAAATGACTGAATGAACCTCATGGCGAGTAAAGGTATGAAAGCGAAGAGAAAAGCAGCACCAGGCTAAAGCAAAGAAGAAAGAAGATGGGGGAGAGTAAGTCTGCTCTGCTCCCTGCGCGAGGCGAATGATATCACTTATATGCCGTAGGGACGATACCAAGGCACCGACATGATTTCAAAAGCTGCTATTACTCGCACTGCATACGTGACTGTGGTCAGCGGGGACTCGGTCTAGCGCACCAGGCGACGCAGCGAGCGTGAGCGGTACGACAGGATCTGGTCATCTATGCGGCGACGGACTGCCTTCGGAGCGCGGTGTCGCCGTGGCTGCGGTAGCATACCTGGAGCTCGTTGGACGGTATTCTGGACTATCTACCCTTCCGCATACGCCGCAGCTTTGCGCGGTGATTCAATATAAGTACTGAAAATCCCCTTCCTCTCATGGTGCACATATACCATACATTGCATACACGGAGACAGCACACTGGAAACCTATCCTTCAATTTCCCAGAAAGCTCGGGGCGATCACTCATAGGATATCAAACCGGTGCTATCACAAGCACCGCTCAAACTTTGGCAGATTCGGCGTCATATTCGTGGACATTGGTCAACGATGCGATGCGCATGATAGATTCGAGATACATCAATATCCTTGGGAAGTCCATGTCATACGCGCAACTGCATCCGCAAGAAGGCAGTGCCCATGTCTATCATATCCCATCGTCGCCCCCTACAACGTGGTGACCGCTCCCAGAATGGTGCCGCCGAGGACCGAGGCGGCTCCATACAGGACAGAGTAGTCGATGACGGCGCCCTGGAACGCGTGGCTGTACGCGGAGGAGTGATATCAGCGAACTGCAGGCCAGCGGCACGGACCCACCCGGGGTGAAAGGCACACGTACTTCTTCTTTCCAGAGTCAGTCCCGTTAGTGGCGGTGGAGTTGGCAGGGCCAGTCGCGGATGCGGATGCGGATCCCGACGCCGAGGTCGAGGTGCCGCTGGCCGCGGCGGAGGAGACGGATGAAGCGGCGGTGTTCGACTGGACGCTGCTAGCGGGGGGAGACACTGCACGAAGACGGACGTTATCAGTATATGCGCATTGGGGCAAGGCGACAAGGACGGACCTGAGCTATCAGCAGCCTGCACACCGAGGGCGGCGAAGGCGAGGGCGCAAGCGTAGAAGAGAGTGGAGGTGAGCTGCATGGCTGGCTGTAGTAGTAGTATGAAGTAGGGTATAGGTCGGTGTGTATGTGCAGTCGAGAGATGCTGGTAAAGAACTGTTGCTGGATGAGGGATGGTCGTCGGCTCTGCCTCGAGCTATATAGCACGCAGCAAAGTGTAGGCGGCGTAGAGAGGGGCACCGCGGTGACCCAAATCATTCCGGGCGCGTGGGCCCTACCGAGCGCGGTTGCTGGTAAGGACCACAATCGATGAACAGTGGCGCATTGCATCGCATCTGTCATAGGGAGACAGCGCACTGCGGGCAGCATGAGGAGCGATGCCACCACGAGCGCGATCCAGAGGGTGTGCGGGGCTGGATACGGAGGTGTGGCAGCCCAGAACATCCAGCTGAAGCCTGCTGCTAGCGCAAAAGACTGCATAGCAGAACACTGCAATCTGTTCATATCAACGAAGAAACTATGTGAATTCGTGGTAGGCATCTCCGCCGTAGCTGATTCGGAGGTGTAAAGTCCAAACACCAAAGGATGATAATGATCAGGGGTGTCCACTACAATGTTTGGCATCTCCTTGACTGCGAAAAGAGTGAAGATCAGATTCGACATCGGATGGGATCATGGTAGAAGGGCCTTCACTGTCCCACCCGAGGAGACTTCAAGTTGGGCAGCTCGCAGTACCAGTATCGCGTCCTTCTGTGCGGCGCTCCGACGTAAGAGGGGACGTGCGCCGCGCATTGTCCGAATGGCCTTTCGACACCACAGGTTTCGAGCCACATTGTCGCAGGAGTGTCCGGATACGGGCAGCTTCCGAAACGCCAGTGCGATATACGGCCTCTAGAAGGTGATGCCAGGCAGCGCACCCGCCCGGGATATCTGGAAACAGTGATGAAGTGATGGTCGCACCTTCCATCTTGACCGTGTACGCTATGACCGGATATCGGTGGCCCGCTGTAGCAGGCGTCCGGAATAGATGTAGGGGCAGGACAGTTGAGCAGATGGTCGTCTGGCCAGTTGCTGAGGCGTGAACGCCGCCGGTTCGCGATGCTGGTCTCCCTCTGGATCGCACGAGAACAGGCCTCAGACGGAGAATCGCTTGGCCACGAGTGAACGGCTTATTGTCATGCACAGGTACTGGGAGTCGAACGAGCGGGGAGCACGCGGCGTCGAAAGTTCCATAGTTACGTCCAGTCAGCAGCAAGGAGCTTCGAGAGGCCAGTGCGAACTTGACCCCTAGCCCAGAATTAGCAAGGCGGATCTCTACGTCTGCCTAGGTGTAGCCAGAAGACCGCCGAGAGCAAGTCCGCAAGCCAAAGAGAGCCCAAGTCGACTCAGAAGACAGCCAAGCTGAGCGCGTCGATCAATGCAGAACTCCCACGGGCGCTAACGGCGTGGCGGAGTGCACGTCCGCATCCGGAAACCACGTTCTTGCAACGCCCATCCTAAACTCCGCTTGCTGCAGAATGTGCAGAAGCCCTCCGGGCCTTGTGCGCACCCCAGTCGCCGACGGGAAAATCGCAGCACAGAACCGCGTCCCGCAAGGCACATGCGCGCCGCCACCATCGCTCGCGAGCCAAAATGAAGGCAACCGCGCGCTCCGCCGCGCAACACCCGGGGGCTCCGAAGACGCCGCCGCGCGTTGTCCACGTCTAAAAGCCCCGGAGCTCTGTTACTATACCCGCGGACGCATCAGCTTCATGTTCGGGCGTAACGGGGTCCGCGCGCGGTGTGCTGCACGCGCGGACGTACAGAAGCACCCACAAGCAACGTAACGCGGCGCCGCCGTGCGAGGCTCACTCACGGCTGTCGGGAGGATCTGCGCGCAAGCGCAGGCTCGTTCCTCGCTCGGACTCAGGAGTGGATGCGAGGGCAACGGATTGACTGGGTGCTCCGAGAAGCAAGGATGTGTAACATTATCAAATACGGGCGCGCGAGGGCTTACTCTAAGTGTGAACGAACAGGACAGAACAACGCGTAACGAACGAGGTCGGGAACGAATGCGAATGCGACGGAATGGGTGGTAAACCAAAAAAGGGACCTCCTTCCTCGAGAACAGAAAACGCAAACACGGCCCTGCGGCGACGGAGGAACCCCCTTCCCGTGGCGGCGTCGGGCGCGGGGCGGATTAGCCCGTCCGTCCGTCGGGCGCACATATCGTAGGAGCTGCTGTACACATTACACGCGGGGGAGCGCGCTGGAAGGGTGTAAGCGTACGTCGTGGCGGCGGCAAGCTGAGCTGGGCTGAGCGGGGATATGTGCAGAGTGGGGACGGCCGGGCGCAGGGCGGGTCAGGGCGGGCGAACGGAGAACAGGAGCGACGCGGGCGATTACGGGGAACTTGGCATAGCAGGGCGCGAGAGCGGAGCGTGGACAGCGAGTCTAATGGTCATTCTGGTAGTCGGAGAGTCGATGTCGATAGTGAGAGCCGTGAGCGAGTCGGGATGTGCGATGCGGGACACGTGTGGGGGATGAGAACGAAGCGCGGTGCGAACGGTGGATATGTGCACAGAATAGATTATGATCCAAGTGTATGCGAGGGGAGAGACGGTGAGTGAGGGTCGTGAGTTGGTCGTAACGTGCGGGGCGATGATGGGACATGTGTTCGAATGTGTAGAGACGTGAGTGACGGGGATGGATACAGATGGAGCACAAATGGGCCAGTGTCCGATGCGGAGCAACAACTTGGCACATGTGGATACAAGGTGGGAATTAACACGCGACGAGCGCGCGATGGTGGGCGAATCTTAGATGTCAATCGGTCAGAGAGTCGTGGATGCGCATGAAGCCATGTAGAGGAGGTTGTTGAACGACCGAGTGCGGGGATACGTGGATGTAGGCACCGGATCACCACGCTGTACTCGGGGTGCAAAGTCAGCGTTACGTTGGCATACGAAGAGCTAAGAGAACGCACAGTGATCGCACGGAACGCCGGGATCTCATTGGTCTGCCTGAGCTCGATGCCGTTGATAGTGCAAGCAATGCGAACCGCGGGGAGCTGGGGGTGCTTGTCACCGCCGTGCCAGACGTGCATCGTGACGACGCGGATATCCGTGCTCCGCTTGATGGCCTGAATGACAGGCTGGAGCGAGGTGTCGCTGTCGACGCTGAACGCAAGATGTTGCAGGCCAGCGGGCAACGTCTGGAACACCCGTGGAGACGCCCAGGCACCCTCAATCTTGAGTTCCCGCAGCGCCGCACATCTCCGCACGGCAGCCGCGGCCTCGTGAGTGCCGCATGTAGGGAGGGACAGGGACTCGAGCGTCGCGCCGTGCTCAGAGATGAAGTACTCCAACATGTCGGGATGGGGCTCGCGGGCGAGGTCGAGGACCTTGAGGCTACCGACGGAGTTGTGCAAAAGCCACCGCATGAACTCCATGGAGGGCGAGGACTGGAAGTTGGTCCGGAGCTCGCGGAGAACACAGGGGAAGGGCTCGGCGTTGTCGCGCTCGAGCTGGGGCGTCGTACCGCTGATGTCCAGGGACGTGAGCGACGGCCACACGTCGAGAAGCTGGAGAAGCGAAGAGCTGTTGTCGGACCAGTTGCAGAACTGAAGCGCTGAGATCTGCGGGCCGGCGCGAAGGATGTCCAGGGTGCGTTCGTCGAACGAGGGTGCAGACCTCTTCATGCGCGAAGCGTCCGGCGACCCGATGATGTCCAGACCCGGAGCGCCTTCACCGTACAACGAGACGCTGAGTTCGTAAAGGTTGGGGCAGAGGGAGACGGCGCGTGCGAACGACTTGTGAGAAAGCCGGTAACGCTGCTTCTGGTCCAACACGACCTTCATACGGACTACGGCATCGCCAAGGTAGCAACCTCTGGGCGTCGCACGGTCGACAGCCTGTTGGAAAGCAATGGCCGCGGTCTGGTTGGTGAGGGTGACGTTACGGAAGAGCAGCTTCTGGGCCACAGAGGACCAGTTCTTGCAAACGAGTGCGGTGTTCTTGAGGAGCGCGTTGTACGCAGGCACGTCCTCGCCCTCGTATGCGGACTCGAGGATGGTCATAACAATCTCCATCGGCATAGGCACAGAGGGCGCCTTCGGCTGGAGCCGCGCGATGGCTTTCTTGGGAGGGTAGAGGGTCGTGAGGTCGGGCTGGACATCATGGGTGGTGGACTGGTGAGGATTGTCAGCACACGAACACCGATGACAAAGAACGCAAGACGCGTAGAAAGTACTCACTCGTTTGGAGGAAGAGGCGAAGAGGAAGCCAAGGTAACCCATGGCTGGCAGACCTGCGTGGACGGCGGTGAGGGCTGCGGGGGGAGTCGGGACGGAGGAGGGGGAAGGGGGGCGGAGGTCGGGAGGGGGAGAGGCGGGCAAGAGGGCGTATATATAGTGGCCGCCATGGGAGGAGGAGAGAGAGACGCTTTGGAGAGGCGCGAGCATGCAGTGGGACGCGACGTCAGCCAGGCGCCGCGCCCTCGGCCGCTGCCGTCCAACAATAGCCAATCGACCGGCCGCGGATCTCGCAAGCTGGCCGAACCTGCCTCTTCGGGACAGCGAGTCACCGATCCCGGCTTCTTCCCTCGAAAGCCTAAACCTGTCTTTCTTTCTCTTTCGCCGCCACAGCTTCACTCTGCCAGACGCACTCACGCCTCCCCCGCTCGTCCGAGTCTGTCCTCGCCCTCAGCGCGCCCACAGCCCGCGCCCAGCACTTCCATTCATCTGTAAGATTTCACGCGGTGTCAGCCCCGCCGCACGCCGACCCGAATACAATAAGACGTGTCCCGTTTATGCGGCCCGCAACCCTGCGGTGTGAACAGATCCGATCAAAACTGGCAACCGGACCACGCAGCCGCCTCCAGCACAACAAAAAGATATTGCCCCGCCGCCGCGCCCATCGAAGCATCCGTCCGCGTGTCTCGCAGGAAGACACACAATAAGAATGAATCACGTCCATCGCGTCCATCTCGCCCACCTTCCCCCCTGACTCGTTCGCCTCCGGCCTCAGAGGCCCCGTCGGCGATGCTTGTTCTGCTTTCGCGGCGCAGCATGCATACGCTGGGCAGCGGCTCACGAGCACCCGACGAACGCCGCGACGCCCCGCCGCCCTGCACGCACGCGATCCCAGATCTCCGCACCCGTCCCGCCGAATTTATATGGCGACCCGCCGGCGCGCGCACAGCCGCAACGGGCCTGGTTGAGTCGTTTGACACGCCCAAATCGCACTCGCAGCCCTGCCCGTCGCGCGTTTCACCGACCCGCGTTCGTCATGCCCACTGCTCGTGATCGTTTCATCTCCACTCTCCAAGCGCATAATTGCATTCTTCTCACACTCATTCCGCACACACATCGCCACCTCCCGCGGGCGCGCCGACTCCGCTCTCTTCTGTGCGCGCCTCTGAGTCCACGCAGTTGCCGCAGTGCACGCGGGAGCAGAACAGAACGTTCTCTCTGCGCGGGCACTGCTGTCAACGTCAGACCGCGCGATGCCATAGGATGCCCGACGTACCAGGTTGGTCATCGCCTCTCCGGTTGAGTCAGGCTGACGTCCACATCCACAAAGGGAACGGAGGAAAAACGTATCCTGGGCCCGCGCCTATGCTCCGGCGGACGTACGACGGCGAAGCCCGCCAAACCCAAATTTGCATTGCCGGGCTGTACCCGCCCGCGCGCCCGGCCACGCGTACGGCAACCATCCGCCCAGTGTCCTTGACAGTATTCACGGTGACACGCCGTATTCATTTTCGGGCCACGCTGCACGCCTTGCGGCCTGTCCAACATCCGCACCGACTGCGCGTGCCTGTTGACGCCATGCAGCACCCGCTCAACCAGCGTAATTCGCCGCTAGATGCTCGGGGTGGCGTGAACGTTGGTATCGCCGGCCCTGCAGCGCGCTGCCCTCGGGCTCGCACGGCGTAGGGTAGCACCGCAACCGCATACGTGCCATAGCCGAGGACGTACCATGCAGACACCCTCGGATCGTGCGTGGCAGCAGAGGGGAACGGCCTCCTCAGGCCTCTCCTGTCGCAGTGTCACATCGAACCCCCGCAGAAGACGAGGGATGGCAGTAGGTGTCCAGTGGCGGCGATGTCGGCGTTCTACCGTGGCCAGCAATGGAACGCGCGCCGCGATAATCCCTGCACTTGCGCGTTTGGGCGCACCGCAGCCGCCACAACGTCCGTCGACAAATGTGGCGCGCCGACTTCCAAACTCCTCGGCCTTCTACCGCAGACCGAGGACAGGTGGGGCTGCGCAGGCGACCTGTGGCTCTCTATACGATCATCCTCGAAGGCCCTTCGACGGCTGCCGCCGACACGTGCCGCCCGAGTACGGAGCCGCTGCGGCCTACAACCTGGCGCATCGCCCACCACAAGGCTTGTCGTTGGCATTTTGTGTCCGTGGTGAGAAGGTACATGCGCACATGCATGCAATTTAGCCTGTCCGTCCTGTGTTCTGTGCGGTCTGTCAGCGCACGGCCTCTTGGGAGCGAGGAATGGAAGGACGCACACAACCACCTGTCTACTGTACATCACCCGCCTTGTATTTCCGTCCGTTATAATCATGCCGGCAACACCCCTTCCCCGTCGGCCTACGCGAGGCCCTCCGGATCGTATACGTACGTGCCGTACACCGGCTTCCACTGCGCCTCTGCGACCTTCTCGCGCACCTGCTCTTTCGTCCAGTTGACACTCGCACTACCTTCCTCAATCGCCTGTTCGACGACTGCGACGGCAACCTCGTAGTTGACCCCGGGCGCGTCCCCAAAGTCCGGCAGCAGCGCGTCGTTGGGGTCCTTGTGCGCGGGCGCGAGCGCGGCGAGGCGGCGCGTGCCCGCGATTATCATTGTGTCCGTCAGCGTGCGCGCCTGCGCCAGCATCGCGCCGAACCCCAGCCCGGGGTAGATGAGCGCATCTGCACCGAGGAAACACAGCCGCGCCGGGCGGGTGCGGGCGGTCAGAAGGTGGGCGGGATCGAGGCGCGGCGGGCGACTCACTGTTGCATTCTGCCACGCTGTGGCCGGGGAGAGAAGAAGGCGCGGAGGAGGGAGCAAGCGAGGCGGCGTCAGTGCCCGAGTCTTCCCCGCGCGCGCGACGCAGGCGCAGAAGCGCGTACTCACATGTACTCCCGCCCGTTCGGCAACTTGTATGGGGGAAAAGGGCTCCCTGTGGCGATGAGCACCTTCCCTGCCGTCCAGTCGTTCGCGTCCTGCGGCGTCACCTCGTGCAGCCTGCTCGGGTTCGAGAGCGGGAGGATGATCGGGCGCTCGGTGCCCTTCGCCATCTCTCTCACGACGTCCTCCGTGAACGCGCCCGCGTGCGTCGAGCACCCGATCAGCACCGTTGGCTTCACCTTCCGGATGACCTCCAGCAGCCCGATCTCGCCCTTGTCGTTCGCTTGCACGCCGTCCCATTCCTGATCCGGGCGCACGAACTCCTGCAGGCCCTCCCTGATCTTCTCCGCGCCGAGCGACTGCTTGATGAGCCCGTTCTTGTCGAGCAGGTAGAATTTCTTGTTGGCCTCCTCCTGGTCGACGCCGTCGATGGTGACAATGCCGTCGCGCAGCTGCCGCGTGATCCCGAGCCCGGCGGAGCCTGCGCCGTACACCACGAACCGCTGATCAGCGAGCTTCGACTTCGTGACCCCGACGGCGGACATGATGCACGCGAGCGTCACCGCCCCGGTTCCCTGCCTGTTCGGAGATGATGGGCGCGTTAGCGGCGGTTTGCCGACGCCAGAACGGTGACGTACACGTCGTCGTTGAACACTGCGTGCTTGTCGCGATATTTGTCGAGCAGACGCTTCGCGTTCGTGACGCCGAAGTCCTCGAAGTGCAGGAGACTATGCGGGTGGTACTTGCGGACTAGCTGGACGAATCTACGCGTTTTACTATCAGTATGGGCGCTGTATCGCATGGAATTCAATGCTTACTTGTCGATGAACTGGTTGTATTCCTCACCGCGAACGCGTTTGCGCGGCCAGCCCTGTAAATCAATCGGGGTTTCCAGTCGCCGATTTGACAGCACGAATGGCACGCATAACGTACGACGTATAGGTGGTCATTCAGCAATTCTTCATTATCGGTTCCCACATCCAGGGTCACACTCAGGGCCTTGGCCGGATTCACTCCCGCGAGGAGTCTGCGACAAGTAAGCACTCGAGCAGGACTGCCAGCCGATTCGGCCTCACGTATAGATGGCCGCTTTGGCTGTGGAGATCTAATTTCTAAAATGAGACCGACCGGGTGTCTCGGACGAGTACATTGTGCACTTACGCCGATGCCCTGCGTGCGCGCTCCTTTGTCAGCCAAACGCGAAAAGTCAACGATTGCTAAATGCTTACCCCCACGCCCTGGTCGCCGATGCCTAAAATTTGCTCGGCATCGGAACATACGACGAGGTCTATTTGACGGCCTTTGGTCTGCTCAAGGAAGTCTGCTTCCATGGAGTCCTGTGTAGGGAACGTGAGGTAAAGGCCCTCGCTCCTACGGAAGAGATGCGAATAGTTGGATATCGCTTCCGCCTGTACGGCATATTAGCTTAGAGCTAGATGGATGGGGACGGATGTATCGTACTCGCCTCCGTTGGGGTATATATGATGGGAATTAATTCTTTGAGGTGTCTAGAGAGAAGCGCGTAGTATAGGACCCAATTTTGGTCCTTTAGGCTTTGTAGGAACGTGTTCTTGCGCAGCGGCTCTTCGCGAGCCTCCAGTTGATCATACGCTCTGTCGCATTGCTCGTCAAGTGTGTTGACTCTGAAGGGAAGTCGACCCGTTAGTCCAAACGCCGTGCGCTCATCGATGGAGAACGCGGTGCCCTTGTTCCAGCGCGGGCTGGTCAAGATCGCGTCGCCGCGCACGGCGACGCGCTGGGTGAGGTTCGCGTCGTCGATGTGGGTCATGGTGGTCGAGATGAGAGATGCGATAACACTGGATTAGAGTGCCGTCATCGACTGGTGGTGGTCCCAATCTGGTGGAGGTAAACATAGCATGCAGTCGCGCTCCATCATCCATATGGGCGTCGCGGAGTACGGACCCGCCACAATGCAAACATCGTCAAACATGGCTATGCGGCACCCGGTGCCAGTGGCGTTGCGATCCAGCACTCGTCTCGCTCGCCGCTCGGCATTGCTCCCTGCGACATGTCCCACTCGACGCTTTCGTCTGTAGTATCGAACCTCGTGAGAGCACAGATGGGCTCTTCGGTGACCCCCACCGTGCAGGACGACGACCTAGACCGGCACGTTGCCGAACTCATCCTCAAAGAGGCCAAACAGAAGGCTGCACGATATCAGCAAGACGGGATTCGCGCATACTTGTCTCGCAAGTACGTTTACTGCTGCTAAGGTGCTTGTGGGAAATATTTGATACTGACATGGTCTTCAGCATCGACAGTAACGCGCCGAAGACGAACAAACGGTTCCTCTCATCCATCATCCGGAATACAGATGACCACAACAAGAGTATCCTGCGTGCCCAAGCACTCGCGGCCCAGGAGGTGCGACTAGAGAGGGAAGAGCAAGAACGTCGGGAACGGAGAGCTCGCGCAGAGGAGGCAGCAGAGGCCGAACAGCTCAGGCGGCGACGAGGTGAAGGCAGGTCAAGCAGGTCCGACGACTGGGACCGAGATCGGCGGAGCGACCGGAAGCGCAGGGAACGAAGTTGGGAGCGAGACGACCGCGATGATGACCGGGAGCGGCGGTCTGAGAAGCGCGAGCGGCGACATGCGCCTCGGTCGCGGTCGCGCTCGGAGGAGAAGGAGAGCAGGAGCCACCATCGGTCTCGGCATGAGCGCAGCTCGCACCGACACTCAAGGCGCCATGAAGCGGAGGACGACCGCGAGCACCGAAGACACCGCCGCGATCGGAAGCGCAGTCGGTCTCCAGATCGCAATGAGGACGAGGGCTCCGGCCGACCCGAGAGGAAGAGACGGGGACGCAGCGGAGAACGCTCTCATCGCCGCCGGCATCCTAGTCGCACACCATCCACATCTCGACGCTCCCCGTCTCGCGACTCTGAGGCCTCACGCCGTCCCGCGAAGCACAGAACAGCCTCTCGCACGCAATCACTTTCCAGGGCAGACGAAGATGAAGCTTCTGAGAAGCCCAGCAACACGGAGGTGGGTGCGGACGACACCCTCTCACGCGAAGACCAGCTTCGCGCACAACTGAAGCGTAAGGGCAAGTCCAGGGCAGACCGGTCGCCCTCCCGGCCCCCACAACGCGGTCGTTCGCTCACTCCGGAACGCAGCCAAAGCCGTACGCCACCACGTCGCCGCGAGTCTTCTCGCTCCCGCCGCAGGCGGCACCATGCTTCGCCATCCCCCACGCCCTCTTCCTCTCGGCGCACCCGCAGCCGATCACCATCCACGACCCGTAACCGTACCCACAAGTCTTCTCGACGCGGCGGGCCCTCCCACCCTGGCTCAACCTCCTCTCACACCCTACGATCCTCCCGCACGTCCTCGCGCTCCCGTTCACCATCCCCTGGCCCGCCCTCCCCTGGCCCCGCCCTCCCGTCGAAGATGGACAAGTACTTCGAGGAGTCCTACGACCCGCGGCTGGACGTGGCCCCGCTCGCTGCGCCCTCGATCCCAGCCACAGGGCTCATCAGCGATGAGGACTTCGCGGGGTGGGACGCGATGCTGGAACTCATCCGGATCCGGCGGCAGGACAAGGAGGACAAGAAGGCGCTGGAGCGCTGGGGCGGTGGCAAGGACAATGATAAGGGGAAGGGGCGGGAGAAGGGGGCGGAGAAACGCGCCGAGGGGGAGGTCAGCGTGTTGGATATCGAGTATAAGAAACGCGGGGCGGTGAGGGAGTGGGATTTGGGCAAGGAGGGGTTCTGAGATGCGTACGCGCATCCGTGTGGGACGCTGGCAATTATCGGCGAGGGTCTCGATGGCTTGTATAGTTATGTAGAGTTATTTGTATACGTACACTGGATTCCGTTTTGCGTACCTGGAACTATCATTGGTATATCTTACGACGTACAGCATATAACGAGATGCATATTCACATACATCGAATATACCTCATATTGCTTTCCAATGAGGCCAGGGTGAATCAGTTGGCTCCCTAACGGACCGCAAAACGCTGGGCCGCCCAATGAAGAGGTGTTCGTACGGGCCTGCAATCAACTGGCATTTGTTACATTTATGGTCTTCCTGCAATAATACATTGTGCTCTTCTGCTGCGATGCCCTTCGGGTTTACTTCTTGAAAATTGTGCCGAACGTGGTCGAGTTGTAGCTAGAGGGCAAGTGAATCCCCGTAAGTATCACGCCTCTCAGGTGCGAGCTTTGCGGTCAAACTCACCCCAGGTAATCGAGTCCGGGGTCGGAGAAGGTGCTGGACATGCCGATTTGTCAGCGAGGGGGTAGCGCGGAGGTGCATACGGCTACTCACATGTACCCGCGGGTGTCCTGGACGCCAAGCTTCTCCTTGAAGTAAGCGGCGAACGCCTTTGAGTACTGCTGGTTCAGCTCCGGGTTGATGTTGTTAAGGCTGGTCTGTGCATGTGAACACAATCAGAAGCGCTCTGACAGCGGTGCAGATGGATGGATGTGTACGATGTAGAGGAGGAATGCGGGGTCGAACGATCCGGCGAACGTGAGGTACTCCTGGTAGTGATAGGACACCGAGATGTAGCTCTCCGGCTTGCCCAAGGCCTCTGCCGCGAACTCAATAGATGCGGTGCGTTAGATCACGGTATCAAGGGGCGGCAGCGCGCTCTTACCTTGGAGAATTCAAGGCAGAAGGCCTTGGGATGGGCGATAACGACGTTGGTCTTGAGCTCGAGAGACGGCATGGTGGTGGTCAGTATGAAGCTTCGAGTGCTCGAAGTACTCCGAGGCTCGACGTTGAGGGGTGTTTATCAGATGACGCTGTCCGAGTGTCCGAGTCGGTCCGGGTCTCGCTCTTCCTCTCCCATGACGTGATTCTCCTCTAGCTTACTTACTACGCTGTACTCAGAAAGCGCTACGATTTGCTCGATGTACACATGCCATAGCCGATGGACGTGCATTGTACCAACTTGTAGGGCCGTGCGAGTCGGAGAGACTCTACCGTGAGGTCGTCGTAGCCGGTGGCAGCGATGACGAATGCGGGGAAAGGCGGGCGTCCCAATTGGGAGGCTCTGCACGCGACGCTCATCTAATCATGCTTTTGAGCGCCCAACGTCTCCGTCTGTGGTTTGACAATATACACTATTTCCCGCTATAACGCTACACGTTAGTTGTGAATGTGGGTGCATGTGTGCGCCACGCTGTATATGCCACATACGCGGAAATTAGGCATACCTGGAGCTCTAAAGCGGGGAATAAGTGGCGTGCCTTGCGGGACGAGTGCGACCAAACGCCACTTTCATTTTAGCTGCCGGGAGAAGATGCGCGGAATAGGGCATGTGCGATGTTGCATAGGAGAAGCAGGGTAATAGGACCAGGAACTCGTCGCTTGTGAGATCATTTTTTTCGACGGTCAAGTCGAAGTCTTGTGCTTTACTGGTGCCCTAGAAGATTGCCGTCATGTCGCGATGTGCTCAGCAATACTGGTAAGCTCTCATCTTACAACGTGAGTACCTCGTATAGAATTCTACAGTCTTCAACATGTAGTCATTCCAACCAAAATTCCTTCAAATCTACTGCCCGCTCACCGCCTTGCGCACGACCACGATCTCTTCCGGGTTGAGCTGCTCGACCACGGCAGAGAAGTTGCCCGTATTCCGCGCAGCGCACTCCTTAAGGAAGCCCAGCAGATGCGCCTGCCACAACACAACCAAAGATTCAGGGCCTCGAGAGCAGAGCTAGTACACTGTTACGCACCTGCATGTCCATCGTCGACACGGGGTCGTTCTTCAGGTCCTCGTCGTCGTTCTCCTCGAGCGCTTCGTCATTGTCGAACGCCATCCCGCGCGGGCCGAGCACGTCGGATAGGAACGCGAACTCGTCCGCCTTGAAGCCCTGGTGCAGCTTCTCCTCCTCTGTCCACTCTTCGTCCTACACAATTATGTGAGCCCAACTACACAAGGAGATCATCGAAGGGATGTCAGAGACATGGGACACGTACCCCATCGTCGGAATCAAGCTCGGCAACATCCGCGTCATTGAAGCCCATCGACGCTGCCTCACCGCCCGACTGCAGTTCGTGCACGAGCAGCTTGAGCGCCTTCACCGGGAACGACACCGACGTGAACTCCGTAGGAGCTGCAAAACAAAGCAGCTTGCATCAGTTACTGTACATTCCGTAAGGTATAAGCCGGCACCCGAGCGGAGCAGCGCGTACTTTGCTTCGTCTTCGAGCGCGTCATGATCACTGCACACGCACGCCCGCTCAGCCCCGACCGCCCGGCAACAGCCCAACAGCACGACAAAAAGCACTCACCATTCTTCGTCTCCGGCTTCACGACGATGTCGCCCTTGACAACGAGCTGCTGCAAGCTCGGGCGTTCGCTCGCGAAGAGGGACGAGAGCGCGAGCGCAGAGATGCGCGTCGGCCAGAAGCCCTGGAACGTCTCCGCGTTCTCGCACCACGTCTGGATGAGGATGTCGAGCCCGGAGCGGCCGCCGACGTTCGTGCCCTCGAGCAGCGTGAGCACCGTGTCGCGCTGGTTGTGGATCAGGAACGCGAAGGGGATGATCAGGCTCTGAGGTGCAGTCGTCAGCATGACGCTCGGGAGAGTTCAAAGTAAGTTTGACAGGACGTGCCTGCAGGAAAGTTGCAGTCTTCGCTGTCAGCATGCGCGTCACCATTGCCTGGAGGAGTTGGGGCAGGACGGGAAGTACCGCCTCGCCTGCGCGACGCAAGAGGTGGATGATCAGGTCGCCAATGACAAGTCCGCCGGACTCGTCTTCGCTCTGCAGTTGCTTCGCTATCACCGCCAGGACGCCATCGAGGCCCGACTGGCTGGAGGCAGGGTCCGACCAAGAAATGAGCTGGTTGACATCCTTGCGGATGAGCAGAGTGAGGCACGCGATGCCGTTCTGCGAAGAAGATTAGTATGAAATTGAATGATGTATCGTGGACATGGTCCCTACCTGAATGACATCCCGATCTTCTGTTGTACGAAGACACGAGAAGAGACTTGGTGCGAGCATCGCAAAGAAGCCCTCCCCAAGGCCGGTCTCGGGAGCGCCGCTTACGAGGCTGCTCACGAGCTCAATGGCCGCACTCGCAACCCATGAGTCGACCGCGGAGGAAGACATGATCGCGTTGCAAAGCGTTGGCAGCGCCTGCCGCACGACAGTCAAGTATACCCCGGGTGCGGGTGAGGAGGCGAGCGACTCCAGCACATCGGTGAGAATAGAGATGAAGATGGGGTCTGAAAAGTGATAGGCGCATTCACGTTGAGTATCGCGTGTAGGCGGGGATGAAGATTAACGAACCCTTGTTGTTCTTCATCCAGACGTCCAGGACGGCAACGACAATCGAGCGAGCAAGGTCCTCCGTGATCCACTTGCCATCGTCGATCTGAACCACTACCGCAAGTGTCTCGAGAACGAGTGTAAGGGTGTCCTCTGACGTTACAGGCAGGAAGGGACCGATATCCTTGGCGATGCGGGGCGCCATGGGTACTGCGACTGCGTCGTCGATGTTCTGGCAGAAGCTAGAAGGATATACTAAGTTTCCGTATGTGATACGCGAAGAAGTCGGCGTACTTGTGAATAGCCTTGACGGCGGAGACCTTCACTGGGATGCCGGCTTCCGAAGCCTCGAGGACCTGCACGGCAGCATCAAGGTATTGACCCGCTAGCTGCGCCGGCAGAAGTTTGGCATGCTGGCTCGCGAATACGAACGCGCGACCTTGCAAGAATGGAAATTCTGCACCACGAGTACGTTAACCCATCATGGCTCGATTCTCAAGAGGGAAATGCGCGTACGGGATAGGACGAGGAAGTTCGGGATGACGTTGGTGAGTAGTGACTCAATGTCGATGGGTTTCGCCCGTCCAGATTCACGCTCGTCGTCGATGACATCGAGTACGTCCTCCGCTTGCGAGCCGATTGCTGCCAGCGAGGCTTCGAGGGCGCGCCACCTGGAAGGCGACGTCAGTTTCGCACAAGCGAACAGTGTCAGACGATATTCACCAATCCTGGCTCCCAGCGTTTCGTGCTTGCTCGGATTCGAGAACAACGCGATGAATGGTGGACTGAAACGTCGTCACAGCCGGTACAGGCGCCCTCTCAACCAGGACCTGAGGCATATACGTTAAGCACACTTCCTGTGACAATGCGAATAATCACCCACAGCGAGAAGGTCGAATCCGGCCATGCGCACGCTGTACGATAGCGTGTCATCAGACTCCTGGGCGACAAACGCATTCGCGTTGTTGGCCCACTCGTCCTCCTAAACGCATAGTTTAGTACACGCTGAGTAAATGGTTGTGACTTTGTAAGACTTACATCATCGCTAGTCATTTGCACCCAACTGAACACGCCGCTGATGAGCCCAGTCAGGCTCTCACCGGTGAACCAGTCTTTCGCCTTGCCCGAGCGTGCGACATTTGCGACAAAGTCAAGCATAGGGCATACGAGCTGCGTGAGCTCGATTGTCTCGTCCTCACTCGAGTGAGGGACGGATGCAGCGGATTGGAGGTAGTAATGGGTAAACGTGGGGAAGAGGGCGGAAAGGTGATTGAGGGAAGCAGAAAGAAGATCTTTCAGATACGGCGTGAGTGCACGCGGGAACGATGTTTGCATTGTATCAAGGGTCTGCAGTGCTCCGTCAAAATCAAGCCATCCGATGTTTCTATCAAGTGCATACCTTGAAAACCTGGATACGGACGGCCAGGCCATCCCAGTTGGGGGTGTTCTCAACGTCGGAACGGGGATCGACGTTGAGAAGCGTTTTGAAAGCATCAAGCCACACGGGAAGGACAGTTGCAGTAGCCTCCTTGACAGCGTCAGGGTATTGGTCCTTGACCATGTAAAGGGACTCGACGCATTGTCGGAAAACTGAGATGGTTCGTGAGCGAGTGAGGGCGGAGTGTTGCTGTGGATTTATCAGCCTCAAGTGCGTCGTCCTCAGAGAGCAAGTAAGTCATACATCGGGCGCGCCTAGGATGTTGAGGAGGACTGGGAGGAGTTGACGTAGAACTGGAAGAAGCTGGTCTTCTGTGATGTCAGACTTGATGAACTCCGTGAAGACCTGCATGGCTCCATGCACGGAATCGGGGGAGAGGGAAGAAAGGAGGCCGATGAGTGAGTTGAGGAGATCGGGGTATTCATCTGGCCAATCGCAGTTCGCTATCGAGGAGAGGGTATGGGCCTAGAGGAATCATTCACAATCTTTCCATCAGAGTCATGAGGTGCGGACGTACGCATAGAGAGCGGATTTTACGAATGGGGTCGGACAGGCCTTGGAACACGGCCTGGCGAATTTGTGTCTTGACCTAGAGTAGACTGTTAGCAAACAAACACTTGTTCTTAATTTTCAAGATAACGCGTCCAGGATACTCCATTGCAGCGCGGAAGACAGGCACTAGCAGCAGTGGCTGCTGTGGCAAAAGGTAGATGCCTGTCCGCGTTCGCATGCAGGTAGCCCGAGTGTGCGTGACTTGCGCGCCGTAACGTTCAGAGTGAAAAAGCCAGTTACGTACCTCAGATGGAGGTGCAGAACCCTTGAACTGCGAGAAGTAGGGGGACCAGTGTTCGTTGACATACTTCCGCAAAACGATCGCAGCTGAGTGCTAGGACAAAACGTTCATCAAGCTCGGTCGAACGGCAGGATGACGCGTCAAACTCATCTGTCGCAACGACAAGTCGACATTGGAGGCCAATATGAGCTGCGATAACCCGAGCGCGGCCTCTGCAAGACGCGTCGAGGGGTGAGTCTCGACCAGCCACATACGGACATTCGGGATGACTGGCCTGGCACTTTCAGCAGACCTCCCAGCTTCAGCTCAGCGGCAATTCGCGTGTTTGTGTCGGAAGAGAGCGTGGCAGACAGACATTGGGCGATTTCTGGGGAGGCCATGGCGGAAAGCAGAAAAGAGCTGCAGGACACGCCCGAAGCCGATCGCCTCTCCCTAATTGCCCTCTGTCACGCACGTCACGCTAAACGCGACTGCAACGCGTCGTGGTCACGATATCTCGTCACAGCGACGCGTCCGGAGTTCTGCGCGCGAATCCTTTGACCTGTACTGCTAGCTACTGCTGCTCCAGATCTCGGATTTCCGCCCATAGACAGCTTCTATCTCTTGATAACGGCAAAAAATGGCTTCAGCACCAGATTGGTTTGCATTAGGGATACCTCAACGATCTGTACCAGTGCTCTCCACAAATGTTTCTTGCCGTGCAAACGCAACAATGAGGAAGTGAACATCTCACATGGTAATTTGAATATCTGCTTCGGTGCTTTTGTCGGCGCTGAATGGGCGCTTTGAAATAGATTCAATATGCTGCACAGGAGAGTGCCAGGCAAGGGCACTGTTGTGCGCCACGGCTAGTGTTTGGCATGTGTGCTTGGATACTGCCACCACTCCAATTCAGCCGCAGGCTAATATGGTCTAGTGTCGGCCTTTCTTACACCTATGGGTGGAACGCGGCCGCGGATTTTTGAGGATCATCTTGTGGGTCTCGGGTGGCGCACGATTCAAGCTCGCAGAAGACTACGCATGGGTATGTTATCGAGTGTTCTCCGAGTCGCCGGCATCTTCCTTGCGAGCGCGTTTCTCAGCGGCCTAGTATATTGCGCCTTATCGCAGCTTCCAGTTATTACACACCCTCGGTTTGTAACCACGCCCGCTCTCACAAGGGGTGATGAGCGTGGTCATGGGATTTGTAGGAGGTATGTAGGCAAAATTCCGTGATGATGGTGTCTAGGTATGTTCTAAGTACCACCAATAGGAAATTCGTGCCTGACCTAGGCGTGTTCTTGCCGAACCGTTGTATAGATCACAGCGCTCATGCACGGCCTTGTCTTGACGTGCACACCTGATCGGAAAATCCGCGGTGCAGCTCAATTGCCTGCGGTCTGCATGCGCGAAGCGGCCAGGCCGCTCGGAGCCGACAAGAAGGAAGGAATTCGAACCTGAGTCACAATGCAATAGCGCTGGCATCCCCTGGATGTCGCATAAGAGCGATGGTAGGTCGAGACTGATAACGCTTTCGCCCATCAACACAACGCCCTCTTCACCTATTTCCTTCCCTCGTTGCGTCTCAATACCCCGACGTCTACGATGCAGTTCAAGACAGCAACTCTCCTCGCTATTGCTGCTGTCGCGGTGCAGGCCGCTCCCGACGGCTGTGAGTCCGCCTGCCAAGTTCCCCGTCGGTTGTTTTGCTGACAGGCCCTTTGTTGTGTTACAGTCCAGACGGTTACGCTTCCCAGCGGGACGACTACTCTCGTGATACCCACGGGAACTGTGTCCATTGATGTCGTGGAGTCCTTCCTCAACGCGCACTCTGCGGCATATGAAACACTCGGTACGTGGTTTCACAGCAGGTGTTATGCGTACTCGAATGGACATCCGCTCATATCTTGTCCCGACAACAACAGTGGGAACCCAGAGTCTACTACAGGCAGAGGGTACGTGCCATTACTTTGACTATCAGCCACATTCCCTTTAATGTTTGACCGGCAAAAACCAGCATCCCTCGCCACCGCAGAAGCCCAGGAGGCTATCGGTACTGCGACGCAGCTCACGGTCGTCGTAGCGAGTGCGTATCTATGCAAACCTGGTAGAGCAGGTCGCTGAAATCTGCCGCCTAGCTGTCAACTCTACGCCGATTGTAAAGGTCTCCTCCATCGGCGGCAACCAGGAGATTACTATTGCCACCGGCACCGCAGGCGCTACCACTATATTCGGCGGGGAGGTGTTCACCGCTGCGCCGAAGTGAGTCCTACATGACGGAACGGTGAACACTCACTTACGAGCTGCTTCTCTCTTCAGCGCGGCGCAGCCGCTCGCCAGCATTCCGCGGGCGATGTGGGCGGGCGCCGGGGCAATCCTTGGGAGCTTCGCCCTTGGTGCTGCGCTCGTCCTTTGAGCTGGGATATCTGTGGCGTCCAATCTCATGATATGTGTCTCAACGTGTTGATGAGCATTCGAGCTTGTTGCTTGTTTCTTTGGCGAATGTTGGTATTAGATATTTTATACCCTGCGATAGTATTCATGGCAATGGCGGTTAGTGCGTTCGCAAAGTTAGTATCGGATGGCTCGACGAGGAGTCGAGTCCTGCCGGCGGTTCCAACCGTATGTGTTTATACGCGCTGCTACCTTGCCGTGGTTTACGATGCTCATAATACATACAGTGACCTGACTTTCAACATTAATTCAACTCACTCACCGCCGAGCACCAGCGTCTATCGATACAGTGTGGCACCGCAATCAGGCGCTCCCAAGGCGCTCCCCTGACCCGGCGAGGCCATCTTGCTCTTCACCATGATGCGTGTATTCATCGCCTCCATTCCACTCACTTGCCATCTTGCTGTGTCTTAGTCCGCGGACTACGCCGCAGACTACTATGACCTGGCAGAATCTACTACTGCGCATGTGGGAGTCGGCAGTCTCGTTCTCCGTTATTGCAAGCGTTGCGCAACGGAATGCGCATCATGTACGTCCTGCCCATACGGCCAATCGTAAGAAATCTACCAAGGGTACGTTCCGTTTGTACAGAGGATGATCTGGGATCCCCTTCTACCTGACCGCAGCCCTGTGAGCTAGCAACCACGACCACGCGCGCCCCGTGGCTGGCTGGTAGGTAGGCTCCAGGCGGAGCCGTAACCGGTCAGGCGCGGTGAGAACACGAAGCCCAATTCCCTCGGTCGTCTCGGCCGCTGCGGCGCTGGCCCTCCTTTGATACCCCGGATAACGGTGAGTAGCCTGAACCGGTGCGAAGCTCGAGGATAGCTGATTCTGTAACCACCTGCGTTGACGTCTCTGTCAGTTCCACCAGATGCACACGCCGTTACGCGCCCACTGCGCGACCAATGGGGGTTTCGGAAGGCAACGCTCCCGGGCGGGGGCACCAATCATATTTCGAGATCGCACACCTTGAGGCTGAATACCGATGCTGAGGGTCTGTCCAAACGATTGCGTCGCTCTACGTACAACCATCGACGGTGTCGCATGATCGTGTGCAAGGGTACGACATCGCTTCCTGCCCCGCTAGGCCGCAGTTGCATATAAACAAACGCCGCGCGATGCTCGATGCTCCCGTTGTCCTCTCGCTCCGCCCACTCCTTTCGTTCTATCTGTCGGCCAGGCGCCACTTCGTTTCAAACATCAATCAATATGCGCGCCGGTATCGTTGCTGCCCTTTTCCTCTCCGCAGCCTTTGTACAGGCCAGGCCGGCACCTGAGCAGAAGCGAGACAGTAAGCTGCCCGCCTTCTAGCGATTCTCCATACTCTTTATACTGACCCATTTTGCTTATAGTTGTCGACACTGTGACGAGCGCGGCGGAACAGATATTCAGCTCAGACAGTACGTCGTGCTCGTCCTTCTCGACGCGATCATAACTGATCATGATCCGGGTCAGTTGCGCCTGCTCTGAGCGGCATCGCCCCAGAAAGTGAGTCGCATTCGTGAGCGCACGTCGATATCCCCTGACACTTATGCTATCTAGTTGAAACGCTGTTTGGAGAAGCTACTTCAGCGCGTGAGTGGCATAGAGCCAGATAGCCATCACGTCGTAGCACATACTGACAAGATGGTCTGAGTAGTGGGCGGATTCTTTGCATCAAATACAGGCATGTGGTGTTCCAAACCTTTCCTTCCTCCTCGTTTCTGACGGACGCCCATTCCTTCATCCGCCAGCTCTTGGCCATGAAGGTCAGTACAGCACCGGTAGTTCTTAAGCGACGCTGAACATCGCACCTTGATTCTAGCAACTGCTATCGTGAGCGCGTTCGAATCGAAAGCCACGCAGATAGAGCAAGACATTGCGTCTAAGAAGTGAGTTGGACAACACCTCCGCTCGCGATTCTGTCTCATTCAGATATTCCTCGCTGTCCAGCGGCGCTTCAGCACTCCGCGGTGGCGCGTCAGGACCCCTCGGACTGGGCCTGGCGACCGTGCTAGGAAGTGCACTCTTCGGCGCGTACGTGATACTTTAGACGTAGAGTCCGTGCGTCTCGTCTGCTATGGACTTGCTGTGGACTTTGGACTTGTGCGCTAGCGCTATGTACTACTAATCACGAGGAACGTTGACACGAGATCGCATCAGTGCTATTCACTTAGCTCACCGGCCCCTTTCTCAACTACCGCCAGTGAAAACAATGTGGCTCGCTGGAAAATGGTTGGTGATACTTACGTATCTCACCGGTGTTGGTGCGGATGGTTCGAACAACTTCCAGCGACGGTGTAGTTATCTAGAGGTGAACGAAGGAGTATATCACAGTGCGATGCATTGACTCGGACGATACCTGCCGATTTGTCTCCCCTAAGCAGACGAAGGTGATCTTGTCGAGCCTGGGGGGACGATCACACTGCTTAACCCTGTCGATACTGAACGCTTCGGCGAGCGCCCGGACACAGACGCTCGTTCAGAGCCACCTTGACTCCGAACATCGAACAGCCGCCTGGTGAGTGCTCCCTAGTGTTGTTTCGCAGATCATGACACCCAATGCAAACCGACGGCGGCGGTTGCTTGAGCTTGAATGGCGGTTGGAATGCTCGTTATGGACAATCGTGCGAGACGAGGCGACACGTTGAGAAAGAGGCCTCGGACCGAGGCGGCGCCCGGTTTCCCAAGCATGATGTTGCCTGCACTCGGTCAGCGGCCCGCAACAATGCGCCTGAACCTTCGGATCGCAATGCCTCCGGTGTTCGCGAAGCCTTAGCTACTGCGCGAGATATCTCTGCAGTCAACTCCCCGCTATAGCAGTGCTGTGTACTACGCAGCATCCACCGCCTCGGAATTGCCCAGACTCTTTGCGCTATACGCCCGCAGTTGCGTGCAGCGCGCTCCGAACATTTGCGGGAGGTCATAGGATGACGAGGTCGCGCGATTCGCAGGGTGTGCTTCTCGTGGAAGTATCCGTGACCTGGAAAAGATATGTCGGGTGAGCTTCCCATCACGAGTGTACCTGTAGGGCTGTACGCACCGTGGGCAAATAACCATGCTCTTTTCGACGACATACTGAAATCATCGTGATAACTGTTCAAATGAGGATTGTATGTCTGTGATCGGAATATCGTGAACACATGCTGAACACATGTGGCGTTTTCAATGTCCCAAGCATGTATTCACGATGTTCCACACAGTACAC
>MNAD01001090.1:0-14453 GCA_001895945.1 Trametes pubescens | reverse complement strand
CATGGTGAAGTCGTCGGGGACGGAGTCGGAAGCGAGGTGAAACAAAGGACAGGTTGAGACTGGGCGAAGGACGACAGTGGGGGAGGGTCGGGATGAGAGATCCTGGAGAGACCATGGTATATGTGGGGCCCCGGGGGCCAGCTCAGAGACAAAGAACGTAGCGGGAGGGGATAGCGGGACGCAGCTGCTGGAGGTTCGAAGGCGAGCAGGGATTCGACCGGCGACCGTAGATGAGGTGAGTTAATTCGAGGTTAAGGTCAGCGGACCAACAAGCAGAAGCGGTGCGTATACCAGAAAAGGTATGTGAGTCCACCGTATAAGGAGCTATGTGACGTACCGAGGCAGCAGCCACCGCGTGTCCGCGCCGAGATGTGACGGCCATGTCACGGGAGTCGCAATCGGGTGCCCTGTTGACTAATAAATATCGTCTGTCCCCAAAGTCCGACTCGCCCTTGACGCTCGCTCACGCTTCCGACTCCGTGCCCGCCGGCTCTCGTGTGCTCCTCGAGCTAGGTCGAGACTCGCCTGATTTTGGTGAGTACGCACACTACCGCTGCCTTCGTCTCTCTGCTCGCTATCATCTCACACGACAGGATGGATCCTCGAGTAGACCAAGGCTACCGCCTGTAATGGCAGTACACCTCCGAGGCCCCGACTCAAAACACGAGCTACACGCATGCTGCCGCCCGACTCAGAACACGAGCTACAAGCATGTCGCCGCCTGGCATATTTGGATAGATCCGTTAGAAGCCTCGTGCTTATTATGAGCGCTCCCTCGTTCTTAACACCTGCACATGACGCTTCTCGAGAGAAGTCACCCGGCGCGTTGCCGCCTCCCTCTCCTGCTCCAACGCAACTCAAAACCTCGTTCGTGGGCCGATGAGGTATGTATCGTGCTCGTGCTGCAAGCCAAGTCCTCGAGTGCGACATGTTCATGTTGAACCGTGTATCTCACAGGGCGATTCATTACAACGGAGCTAAGGTGTCCCTCAAGTCTTGATCCGTAAGGCATCGTCGTGGCCAACCACGACCTTCACCTCGATTTCGTGAGTATCGAGTGGCACCTCTTCACTCTGCTACCTTTGTCTGAACACGTTGCGACAGACCCCGAGACATGGTGGCCCGTCCGTCACTATGGGACCATGCAGCATCTCGGAGCAGGCTAGGGTGCGAAGCCTCCGAGGCGGCTGTCAAGATCTCATTTGCGAATGTAGATGCAGACGCCTCGACCGCCGATATCGCAGGAACGGTACATACAGTCCTTAACCGGAAGGTGCCACTCCCGTCAAGACCCCCCGCTCGACAAGGCCTTAAACCCTCCGGATCGTCCTCATCCCTCAGCCGTCTCTCGCCTCTTCGCGCAATCCCAATCCACTTCGCCCCTCTCGATCTCTCTTCGAATTCTACCATGAATACCTCTCAAGCCGCCGCCCAGCAGCCGCTCATCGTCGCTGGCTACCGCGCCGACGCCGGACGCGTCGTCGTCACCCGTGTACCTTTGGACGGTGCCCCCTCCCCCAACGTTGTCTTGCATGTCGACAGGGATGCCGACGGTGGTCGCTTCGATCATCCCGCCCCGTCTACCGGCAGCGGCAGCGACCAGGACGTCGATCATTCACACGAGTATGTCAACCAGGTTCGCTTCGGCAGCCCCATCTTCAGTTCTACCTCGTCCGCCGACCGCTACCAAGGCCACGACGAGTATGATGTCCACGGTGACCTCTCCAGCCCCGCTCCCAGTGCCGTCCCCTCCATCGACAACTATGCTCGCAGCGACGTAGACGACGGCGCTCACAGTCGCCTCACCAGCCCCGCTCTCAGTCCCGAACAGCCTATCGACGACTATGCTAACGAGGACATGTACGGCGCTCACGGTCGCTTCGTTAGCCCTGCTCTCGGTCCCGACCAGCCCGTGGACAACTATGCCGACGACAACATATACGGCGTTCACGGTCGCTTCGCTAGCCCCGCTCTCAGCGCTAGCCAGCTCATCAACCCCAATGCTGACCCCGACGTGTACACCGCCCACGGTCGCTTCGCTAGTCCGGCCCTCAGAGGCACTCACTCCGTCAATGGTAGCGTGTACGACTCTTATGGTCGCTTCGCCAGCCCTGTTCCCGGTGCTTCCCACTCTGTCGAAGACGGTGGTCCTTATGCCGGTCCTGGACGCCTCGCCAGCCCTGCTCTCATTGCCTTCTCCCCTCAAGCACCTGGCTACACTGGCGACGGCGATCGCACCCCCACCCCCAATGCTCGGGAGATGGATGGCTCTACGCACTCCCTTGAGGTCCGTCGTCCCGCTAGTGGCATGTATCATTTCGCTCACGTCGCCTCCAGCATCCTATCGTCACCGTGTCTTCGCGCCAAATGCTGGCATCAACGGTACGTCATAGAGGTTGTCCCAGGCCCACGCAATGACCTCATAACCTCGGCTGCAGGTCACCTACAGCGACCTCCCTGGAGGGTATGATAGAGTGTCCGGTAATGTCGACGCGATCCCTGTCAACCTAGGGCAGGAGATCGTGTATCTGCCGAGACCCTTTGTCCGCATCCTGGAGAACCCAGAGAGCTTGGCTATCATAATTGTAAGCCCCATCTTCGTCGCATCCTACTATGGCTCACCCTGCGTTCAAGGCCGCGCCCATCACCCGCGGCACACTTTCCCCCGTCGCCGCGATCACTCATCGCAAGCTGCGCGCCCTGTTCAAGGATGCTCTAGACTGTGAGTGGTCGCCATATTCTCTGGTAGCTTGACGGCTCAACATAAGTCTTAATAGGGTATCTGAAAGAACGGGGCGCGTTTCCCGGCGACATGACTGTTGCGATTGCTAGGACCCGCGGCGACGGCAGCGTACGTTGCACCCCACTGTATTATCTTCAGCCGACTCATCGCCTCTTAGATCGCCGACCCGTCGGTGGATATAGTCCACGTGCGCGTCTTTAACGACGGGTACGACTTCCGCGTTCCCACTACGGAACCCTACGTGCCTACCACAGGCACCGTCGTTGTCGCTCTGGGCGCTTTGGTCGTCCTCCTCGTCATCATCGGTTACATCTACACCCTCCTTCAAGACTTCGCGACGGGGGTTCTCGGTCACGCGCATGCCCTCCGAGTGTTCACTGCCTCGGTCGTTCTCGTCGTTCGAGCTGTGCTCAACACCGGTAATATTGCAATCGAAGGGCTCGTGTACCTGAAGAAGGAATTCGATATCTTGTTCTTGAAGGGCCTGGGTCGGGTCCTGCTCCGTTTGGAGAGGGTCGCAGTTCTGGCTCGTCAGCTCGCCGTAGCTTAGGGGCGGGAGGGGGTGGGAGGTGAATCGTCGTGCGTGTAAATGTAGATTTGACTTGTAATTTTACGTATACGTTGGTGTTGAACGTTGAACGTTGAATGGAGCTTCTGGGCGCCTGTTCCAGCCAGGCGCCTCATCCAACCTCCGCCGCCCGCGCATTGCATGTCCTCGTTATACCCTCTCTCTCGGGTTTCCACCCACCCACCCGATTGCACTCTCAGATGTGTTTGCTACGCGAACGAGCCCTCTCCATGGAATGCGACCTGCGCGGCATACCTTCTCGGCCCGCCGTACGACGCGGAGTAGTAGTCAAGGGACGCGCACGAGACGTCGGCGACGCCGAGTCGCAGTCGTCTGGGCATGTCATTTGAACAAAGGTCTTTGGTCGTGTGTGAGTGGCTCACTACTATATCTTCTACGTCAACCCCAGACCTCCCGTCTCGGATTCCTACCAGCACACGCCACCTTACCATTATACGCCACCCAGTCAACTGCCACTGCGACCTTGCGTCCAAAACGATGGAAGTAGATCAGGCCCTTGCCGTTGCGCACGAGAAGGAGACGGAGATACGCGCCGCTTGCATTGACTTCGACCTTGCCCTCGTGAGGTCAGTTTGCATACGTTGAGGCGACAACACATGGTCTAACATCCGCTTTAGAATGAAGCGAGTGCTCCAGGTTCCTCCATCTCGAGATGCCTGGCTGCCTGCTGTCGCCAACCGGCTCAATGTGCTCAACAAGCAGTACCGTGTTGCGGCGAAGAACGACCTTCTGGCCTTATCGACTCGCCTGCATCAAGTTTACGTGAAAGGCACCGGCTTTCCTACTGCGTTGGCGCACCTGGAGAAACGGGCGATGGATGCGCGCTCGCTCGGTGCTGAAGCTGAGGACTTATTGGCAGAGGTGCGCCAGTTCATCGCGTCGAAGATACAACTACTAACACACTCCCTGCGCAGTGCAAACGCTCGTATTCAAAGCGCGTCGCAGACAAAACCTTCAATGTCGTCGAGCGGGTTACGCTTCGCCGCAGCTTACCGCGCCTTCGTCCAACGGTAGAACGTGTAGCTCAGTACAACGGACTCATCGAAGCCGAGCTGGACGCCTGGAGGGTGTACTTCAAGGTCCTAACGTCCGAAGTACGTCCCTACGGCTTCCAGCGTCCTTCTCCCACTCATACTTCCATAGAGGGAGCTTGGAAAGCTCCTCGATAACCTCCACGCCCGCAAGCTAACGAAGACGGCTGCAGAAGAGAAGGCTGCACCCGTCATCCAGCGAGTCTTCGAGGTATGTGATGAGCGTGACGCGATCATCCGCGAAGCCGCTGCCCTAGGCCTGTCCCATGAGACGGAGTGGCTGTCCTACGGGCCTCATGGCCTACGTGAACGCGAGTTCCGCCGTGAGACGCAGAAGTACGATGTACTTCTAGCCCGCGTTGATGCCCAGCGGCCAGTTCAAATTGAAGCGTTGAGGGAAGCGGAGGTAAGTCCTTCTTGATCAGGAACTTGAATGTCGTCTAACTTGGAGTGATCCAGGCCCTTACAGCTCTCGCGTCTTCACCTGCTACCCTGCCTGGGCCGGGCGGCGTCGAGGTATCCGTTAGTCGCCTCCGTGAGGCTTATTCTCGCTTCCAAAGCATCGAGGCATCGTGTGATGCCGTGCACAAGGTTAGTTCTTGGCTGTGCTTCCGGTGCTCTCGGCTAACGTATTCCTCGAGCAGCTGCTCGCGCCGCTCCTCGATGCGCTGCGCAATATGGCCTCCTCCATTCGGCAGGGCCCGTCTGCGATTGCGAGCCCGTAGCGGGTTTGCTGTAACAATACTTGAAGTTAGAAGTTGGTATCCATAGCCTCCGCCGCATCCGTGCATACACTGTTCCAATGTGATGATCGTCCCCCCCTTGTCCGCTCGTGATTCGAGGTGTCTTGAATTTCTTCAGTTCCCTTGCAACGGTCCTTGCGCTTGCGTGTATCCGCGTTTTCGGACATTTGCGGCGGACCGTGACATCAGCAACACTGACGGGCGTCAGGCACTCGACCGTTTCGCCACTGTATCTCTTAACGCCGTGGTGCATACATCGACGATCGAACGCGCCCATCGCCCCTTGTCACCCCAGTAAGTGTTTGAGTCTCCTTATAGGCAAGCAGACGAGTAATATGGGTGGTACAGATGACGAAAGTCAGCTCTGCAACGGCGTGGCGGCACAAACGATGGACTCGATTACGAGAAGCTCTGGAAGATTTTGCTCCACAGGCCAATTCCGATGAGGAGAACGACGTGCCGCACTCTTCGACTCATAAGAAGTGTCCTCCTTCCACGGGTACTGCTGAAGGTATCTCTGAAGCTGCTCCGTTTCGTGGATCATCATCAACACCTACTACGATCCCCGTCCCTCCCCCTCCGGCCCCTGAGGTCGCCTCGCAACTAGACGACCTACTCCATATTCAGTTAGCTTTCATCCAAGGGATGATTTCGTTCACTTCCGTAGGACGGAGGCTGCGCTTCATCAAGCCGCCATCATGCGACAACCCGTTCGTGCGCTGGGACATCGGACTAGGTGGTTCATGCAACAGCGGCGAGTGCTCCCTCCACCCCCAACATCAGCAAAACCGCCCTTTCTTGGAGTATCAAGAATCTCTTTCTGTGACGCACCAGTATCTCAAATGGATGGGCGACGATCTAGACGAAGAAGTCAACGAGTATAGGAGCGGTCTCGTGAGCAAGATCGTGGAAGAACTAGAGAGACTCGAGGATATCAAAGAATGGGAATGGGAAAGGCAGGCACGGCAGGAGCCCCATTCTGGGGATTCACCTCAAGACTCGCGCTTTACGGTCGATACTGGTACGTCAATCATTTCTCCGTCGATGTGAATTATTTGGGGTGCCTGCTAATGCTGCTAGCTCAGATCGGCACATAGCGGCACAGTGGACCTCCTGGACGCCGACGACTACACCTGTCTACGCCTACTCCATAGTGTCCGCTTCTTCGAACCTACTTCTCGGACTCTCGCGACGCGCTACTGGTATTCTCATGGCTGGGCTACGGAGCACCATCCACGTCACCCTCCAGTACGCGCGTGCTCCGGGCCCGCTACTATCTCAGGATCGTCAGCTCCTCCGCCAGCTCAACCGTGACCCTCGGACTATCCTCAACGCCCTGGACCTGGACCCTCATATCGTATCTTACAACTGTTGCTCCCAGTGTTTCGCGCTCTACGACCTCAGCGGCGTTGTTCCAACTACGTGCACAAGTCGTTCAGCCCCGGAAAGCCCTCCGTGCGGAACGAAATTATCACGAAGACGCAAGATCGGCAAAAATGAAGTAGCTTTCCCGGTTCGCAAGTATCTACATCAGTCCTTGAAGCACTGGTTAGGCCGTATGCTTTGCCGCAAGGACATCGAGACATGGCTGCTCACATCACGATTTCATGGCGGCCGTCCAAGCACAACAATGAAGGACATCTTCGACGGGATCGCTCTGCAGTCCTTCCGAGGGCCAGATCTGCACAAGTACTTCCTCGACGCCCCGTTCGACGAGTTGAGACTGATCTTCGCGCTTTCCGCGGACGGCTTCAACCCGTACCAGATGAAGGAGGCCAAGCAAAGCGTGACCAGCACCGCCATCTACATGATCTGCCTGAATCTCCCAGAACACCTGCGCTACCTTCCCGAGAACATCTACCTCGTAGGCGTGATCCCAGGCCCTACGAAACCCTCCACAACCCAGATGAATCACTCCCTTGCGCTGATTGTGGATGAGCTTCTGGATTTCTGGGAACCTGGTGTCTACTACACGAAGACCGCACTGAGCCCTGGAGGTCGCTTGGTCCGCGCGGCACTTGTGCCTCTGGTCGCAGATCTTCTGGCAGCTCGACAGCTCTCCGGCATGGGTCCTCATAACCATAGTCGCTTCCTCTGCAGCATCTGCACAACCTCCGCAGACAACGTAGAGAACATCGATCCTACAACCTTCCAACCCCGAAGCCTAGAACAGCACCGTGCGAACGCGAAGGCGTGGTTGGAGGCTCGGACAACGCTCCAGCGAGAAGAGCTGTACGCGCAAACCGGGGTACGATATTCTGAGCTCCTCCGCTTGCCCTACTGGAACCCGCTCCTATATACGGTCGTGGACACCATGCACAACCTATATCTGGGTGTCCTCCAGCGACATATCCGCGCGATCTGGGGTATTAGCGTCGACGTGGGAGACGGCGATGCCTCGGATATCAACTCCGTCAATGCCCCGGTGCGTCCTCCCGAAGACAAGATGACTGCTGGCACAGACCTTCTTCTTCACGCCGGCGAGAAGGAACTACGGAAGGCCGGGAAGGCTGTCTTGTATCATCTCTGCGTTGATCGCGGGATACGAAGGGCCGGAACCATCCCTCAACTTGTCAAAAACCTGGTGGCTTGGGTGAGCGATCATTGCAGTACCTACTAGTAGTAGATCACGCTGATACAAGGGTCATAGCGCAAGAAGGAGGGCATCATCGTGGTACCGAGACCAGGAGCTACTGAGACCAGCGAATGTGATCCTGAAGTGCCGGCTTCGTTTGCATGATTCAACCTGACATACGAGCATACAGATGTTGCGTTCAAGCCAGATTATGGGGGGACTGAGCCCAGCAAGGAGATCAAGGCCGCGGAGAGGACCCTCCATGGAAGTAAAGCATCGACGGCTCTCGAACGCAAGAATAAGGATGTGCTGCTAGCAATGTGTCGCGCGCGAGGCATCGAGGTCGAGGACGCCAACCTTACGAAGCCCGTACTAGCTCAACGCCTCATTTCATGGGTGAGTCGACGCAATGCTTCTACATAGGACTGTCCTGACTGGGGTACGATCTGGTAGTTGGATGGACTACGTCTTGCCAAATCGCTGCAAAATATGGTCAGTCCTTCGCCTTGCGAATGATGGTGTATCCAGAACTCAAGACACTATCATGCTAGACGTTGGGATCAAGCCCTGAGCCCGAGCAAGCTACCGTCGACAATGCGACCTCGAGCTCATCCCGTCCATCCGGATTGAGTGCGGAGACTGAAGATCACAGCGAGGTGAGTGGGCGCATCGTTGAGAGCGACCACGATCACCGCGAATCTCTATCGATATATCATCTGACCCTCGGATTCCAGCCCGCGCACGAAGATACCGTACCTTCAGCAGGCTCGAGACATACTCAAGCAGCTATCGGTCGAGACACACTCGATGCGTACATGGAAGATCGTTCTCGCATGGAGCTGCCCAGTTGGGTGAACGCGCCGCCGGCTGCCTTCGGCACGACACAGCATGGCAAGCTCAGCGCAGATCAATGGCGAACATTGTGTATCATCAACCTTCCCATCTCGCTCATCCGTACCTGGAGCTTTCAAGAAGAGAGGCGAGTCAAGATGTTGCAGAACTTCTTAAGACTGGTGGAGGCGGTGGAGACCTTCGGTCTTCTCGAGATCGACGAGCAGCAGATTTCGACCGCGGAGCGCCTGATGCATGAATACCTCGAGGGCGTCAAGGAGCTTTACAAGGGCGCAAAGATACAGCCCAATCATCACCTCTCACTCCACATCGGCGTGTTTCTCCGACTTTTCGGGCCTGTCCATTCTTGGCGATCGTTCGTATTCGAGCGTTTCAACTTCTACCTCCAAACTCTTAACACAAACATGACGTTCGGTACGTTTCCCCATTGTGATGTAAACACGGGACCTGAACGATACAACGATGATACAGGAGAGCTTGAATTGACGTTCATGATGCATAGTTGCCGCGCCGCGAACTTCCAACCTCTCCTACGCAGCCCGCCTGTCCAGAGGTACATGCAAGATTTCTCAAGTTCCCTAGCTTCCGCGGGCAAGCATGACCGCCGCGGTATGCGACTAGATGCAATTCTGAGGTCTTCTACATCAGCCTCGGACAGTCCCTCCCCCCAAGGCGATCCTTATAAGGGCTCACGCCCTGCACCACTCGAGGCAGCCGTGTACAAGGCGCTGTTGGAGAGACTCTCCTTCGAAGATGCTGCAGAATACATGGACGAACGACAATACTACTCCGAACGTCCTGCGGGGAAGCTTCCCCTTCCTCGTTCCGCTGTCCACTGCACCTCTATCTTTGTGGCAGGAGTGTCGTACAAGCCATGGCATAGGTCTCCTGGGGACAGCAACGTCATGTTTCGGCATCCTGCGCTTGAGGACCCACCGCGTCCCGGTCGCATCGACACTGTAGTGTTGCATACACGCCGCAATTCGCTTGGTCAAGACATGTCGGAGACCTTTCTCGTTGTCCGCCCTCTCAAGCCTTTGAACGCCGGCGACGCGGCGCTAGATCCTTATCGAAAGTACCCCCGCGTCGGTGGCCGTCTATACTACGATGCCTATGAAGATCGTACTCTCGCCCTTCGCAGCGAGGATGTAACTTCTCATTTTGCACTCACCAGGATGGATCGTCTGGCGGTCAGGGACACGGCCTCTGAGGTCGATACGGCGAAGACGACGGGACGCCGAATCAGCAAGCCGTGCGTTCATGTCCGCCCATTGGACCGTGTCAGTACCGAGCCATCCCTATGATACGTTGAACTAATTACGCGGATATTCTATAGCTTCTTCGCGCAGCAAATGCACCGGGTGGAGAGTCCAAGTCTCTAGGCTCAGTAGATTCGGAGACTGCGGGTACCGGGTGAGAATGCCAGCCGGCCGTTCAATGGACAATATATGATTTGTGCAATACCGCTCTAGTAGGTACATACATTCTAGATTCCCTGTGTACGCTGTGAGCTGCGAGAGCATACTGAGCACGTCGGATTGCGACACGATGTCGAACCGTGTCATACCATAAGCTAAGGCCAAACCTGTCCGCACTGTCGAGACCGACAACGACGCGTTTCGGGCGCGATAGCCTGTCGTATGTCGGATGCGTGTTGGAGTTGATCGCGAGCTTCCACGTCTCTGCCGGAGGGTTCATGCAGCGGGCACCCCCGAGAATGATGGTCTCTTATGCAATGTGCAACAAGTCCGCATCGGTCGACCAGGGCTGGGTGGCAGTCCGCTAAGTAGGGATCTACTTCACCCCGGCGTACGCGAAGAGTTCCCGGTAGCCCTCGCAACGGGCGAAGAAGGTCGCATATGGAGTGGCAGAACCTTGAGACCTTGCGGGCGGGGGAGGTGGCTGATATAAACGTACCAGGAATGCGCGAAGGTGCAGTGACCTTAAAGTTAGAAGTACGCAGTGGAAAGCGAGCACAAAGGAGACACAATACTTGAACGTGTATGTTGCAAGTGCAGCTGCGCGATGCGAAGCTCAAGTTGTAAGTAATCACGGGTTATTAGCTCATGTGTCCCTGTGGGCCGGATAGTCTGAGGTGACTTACTCGTATCCCTTCCGATGGTCCGCGATGGCCATTGTAATGTGGACTAGTACGCGAACGACTTTACGAGCAGGTTGACTGTCACTGGCAGACCACCATCCAAAAGACATACACACGAGTACATGAGACTCGGGTTTCGATTTCAGCGCAGGGTCGCAGGAGTCGAGCGGCGTAGGCGTAAACTGGTAGGCGCCGGGTAGGAGCGCTGAGCGCTGAACCTTGATCATGAGCGGCGTGTCTGTGCAGGCGCCGGCATGTTCTCCTCGAACCTACCGTTCAATCACTTACGCCGACTCGCTCCCCACCTCCTCTCGTCTTGTGCAGCTATACGAACTGTTGGCGTAGCACGGGGAGATAGAGGGAACCAGATGGATTGAGACCAAGTCCAGGGACGGACTGGTCCTCGCCATGAGTACTGGTTTGTCCTTCGTTACAAAGGAACTCCGTCGAATGCGATCTGACGAATCGCCTTCCTTCGTAGCGTCTCTCACGGCGCTCTTGAGTGTGCTTTATGTCGGCGATCCCGATTCAGCGGCGGGATGAGAGGTAGCTGGAGGGCGGCGTATCTGCGACTTGCCGTAGACAGCATCAGGTACGCTCTTCCACCATCTCTGCTGAGGCATTGCCTGACGTGAATGATATAGAGTGTATGTTGTAGGGTCTCCGAGGTCGCCGAAGCAGCGACTGCTTTGCTCCCTGCTCGCTTCCGAAAGCCTGTCGGCCGCCTGCGATACGCATTCTGGTCGCACTACGATGTCCGTGTCTGACGTGGGAGGTACGCTCTCACATGCCTTCTAGGTAAGCCTGGACATTTGTCTCCCCCATCGTGCATCATGAGCAACCCGCGCAAGCTGACGACCACCACGCCATTCTATGACCCGGCGTCCTCAGATCTCCCCTTCATCGCCAACGCCGACGGCCGTCGTCTCTGCGTGCCCATGGTTGCGCAATCGGCGTCAAGTATGTCTCTCGTCACCGCCCTCGTGCCAGTTTCATTGACACGCGACGCGCGCCCTATAACTGCTAACCGATAAGAAGCTCTGACTCGTCCCGATTCGAACTCGTTTCGCTACCTGGGCTTCAATGAGACTGTCCTCACGAACGGCCCACCCGGCTCGATCCGCGTCGATGAGGGACGGCAGCTCGTGTCGTACGGGAGCAGGGCGCTCGCACCGGGGTACCTCGCCTAATTAGAGAACACGCAGGCGGACGGATCTCATACCCGCGGAATAGGATTGGATCGCGCTCGCGCAGAGCAGCAAGCTCGGACGGGCGTTTTAAGGTGCGCTATTTGTTGGTCAAGCGCAAGCCGTATCCACTCATACCCCTCCCAGTGCAACAACTCGCAATCGACGAGGACGTCTTCGCGACCTTGTTCTCCCCGCAGACCCCCACCCCCAGAGAATCACTGGCACACACCCTGGTCAAACCCGACCGGCGCGACACATGCGCACCGAGTCCACGGATTCGGATTTCGGCGCGTTCGTGTCTGTCTCAGCCGCAGAGGACCCACTTCATACAGGCGAAGAGGCCGCGGATGCGGTCTTTTCGCCGCCAGAGAAGTGTTCTTCGACAGGTTCAGGGAGAATTCCAAGGCTGCTTTAGAGAGGGACCGGCGGGAGGTACTTAACGAGCTACTGCAGCACGAGAATGATCCGCTCTTGTGGATGCAAGGTGCGAGGGACACGCGTGCATCGAGGACTCCCACCCTCTCCAAGGCGAACGAGAATCGCGCTCGCTGAGACATGCCGCGACCGCGTCGCATGCTCGCTCCCCATGGCTGCGCCCGTCATCCCCTGCACGCATATCCCCACCTGAGATCCAACGTACGCCGTCATACTTCGCCTCTCCCTCAATCCCGTCGCGCATGGCGTCCTCCCTGCTATTTTCCGCGATTCGCTTCTCTGCCTCTCGTCCCGCCATCTCCACACCAAGCCCGAGCGGCTCGCGCACTTGTAATCGGTCTGCATCGCGTCTTCCGCCCGCGGCCGCGGCTATTGCTTCTCATCTTGCAGGCTTCTCACGCTCCGCCAAGCAATCGCGCGCCGCGACGGTTTCCGAAGGCGTTCACGGGGCCGCCCTGGATTCAGCGATCATGCACGGCTCGCCTTTTGCATTGCATACGTTTGTGTCCCCTTTCGGGGGCGCCAGGCTTCACAGGCGACCGCAAGTGGAACCAGGGCTTCAAGTTCGACAAGATGGAGGTGGAGCGCAAGAGGGCGCGGCTCAACGACCGCAGGGATATGACCGTACCTGTGCTCACGGTCAAGATCGCGGACATGGTACGCACGCACGCAGGCTATATGCAAGCCGCTTCCTCGAGACTAAAAATGAGTGTGCGCAGATACGACCGTTTTTCCCGGTCCTGGCCCGCCTCCCACGCGCGTGGACGCTGCTCTACAGCGTCGACCAGCATGGAATCTCACTGAACACGCTGTACGCGTGTCGCTAGGACTTCAGGGGCAGTGCGCTCATGATCATCCGCGACGCGAACAATGCGGTGTTTGGCGCATGGGTGGGCGAGGGGATACACCCGTCGAAGGGCGCGTACTACGGCAGCTACGAATCGTAAGTGAATCGGTGCCTGGTGCGTATATAGGGCTGCTCTGATTGGCCCCTGCGCGCACGGCAGGTCCTTGTGGCAGCTATCGGAGGCAGGACCGCGTGCGGGTGTTCAAGTGAATGGGCAAGAACGACTGCATCACGCTCTGCGAGCCTGACTACATCACCTTCGGTGGCGGGTGCGTACACGATCAACATACTATATCCTCGAGTGAGTGCTGACTGCGCCTTGTAGCGATGGCCATTACGGGTTACGGCTGGACGAAACGCTCTCGGATGGCTCGTCCGCGCGCTGTCTGACATTCGACAACGAGCCGCTGTGCTCGCCGGGCAAGCGGCAGGGCGAGACGGTCACGTCGAGTGCGTTGCGCTCGAGGCCTGGGGAGCTGTTGAACCCGTGTTAACGGGCACCGCAGAATGCGGCGGAGCCTGACCGTTGGTCGCGGGGGACAAAAGTTCTGTCTCTCCTCCCCACACGACTGGCACGGGCCTCCTTCGTCCTTAGCACCGCTGTGACCGGCTACGCCTCCCTTCTGCCCCGTAGATTAATCGCCGGTAGCCCTTTTGCTTGTGTTTTACCAACGTCTGTCTCCCTCCTCGCCGCCTCTGTCCCCTCTTCGACGCCCCCCTCTTCGACGGCCCCCTCTTCTACGCCCCCTCTTCGACACCCCACTATCTAATCCGACTGGTCTGCCTGCTCACACCGCTATATCACATTTCCAGATGCCCCTCCCCATCTCACCGCGCTGGTGCCGCCGGGACAGCAGGCTAGGCGTTAGATAGTCCACGTGCGGCGCGGTCTCGTTGTGCGACCGTGCCGGTGAGCACGTTCGTCGCTATGCAGCACTTATACCTAAACACATCTACGCCCACGAGACGTGGCGTGCATGCGCGCGACGGCGAACATCGAGCGAGCAAGGCTCAATCGGGGTTCGAGCAAGAGGGCGTCGCGGTGGTCTAGTGTGTGTCCTACGTCTCCTTCGCCATCGTTGGCTCGCCCTTCTACGTACTACGTACCTGCTCCGCTCCTCTATCCACGTTAGACTTGAGCTCTATATCCTATATCGATCTTTGGATGTCCGTACGCGCACGCGAATCATCTAGCGTCTCGGTGGTTGTTTCGCAGGCCGACTCGCGACCCGACTCGCGACCCGACTCGCGACCCGAAAGGCACGAAATGTTCTCTCCGAGAACATATCAGGAATTTTTGGAACATTTTTTGCAATGTTTATGCCGTGTTTCTGGGAGAGAACACGA
>MNAD01001089.1:0-11031 GCA_001895945.1 Trametes pubescens | reverse complement strand
CATGGTGAAGTCGTCGGGGACGGAGTCGGAAGCGAGGTGAAACAAAGGACAGGTTGAGACTGGGCGAAGGACGACAGTGGGGGAGGGTCGGGATGAGAGATCCTGGAGAGACCATGGTATATGTGGGGCCCCGGGGGCCAGCTCAGAGACAAAGAACGTAGCGGGAGGGGATAGCGGGACGCAGCTGCTGGAGGTTCGAAGGCGAGCAGGGATTCGACCGGCGACCGTAGATGAGGTGAGTTAATTCGAGGTTAAGGTCAGCGGACCAACAAGCAGAAGCGGTGCGTATACCAGAAAAGGTATGTGAGTCCACCGTATAAGGAGCTATGTGACGTACCGAGGCAGCAGCCACCGCGTGTCCGCGCCGAGATGTGACGGCCATGTCACGGGAGTCGCAATCGGGTGCCCTGTTGACTAATAAATATCGTCTGTCCCCAAAGTCCGACTCGCCCTTGACGCTCGCTCACGCTTCCGACTCCGTGCCCGCCGGCTCTCGTGTGCTCCTCGAGCTAGGTCGAGACTCGCCTGATTTTGGTGAGTACGCACACTACCGCTGCCTTCGTCTCTCTGCTCGCTATCATCTCACACGACAGGATGGATCCTCGAGTAGACCAAGGCTACCGCCTGTAATGGCAGTACACCTCCGAGGCCCCGACTCAAAACACGAGCTACACGCATGCTGCCGCCCGACTCAGAACACGAGCTACAAGCATGTCGCCGCCTGGCATATTTGGATAGATCCGTTAGAAGCCTCGTGCTTATTATGAGCGCTCCCTCGTTCTTAACACCTGCACATGACGCTTCTCGAGAGAAGTCACCCGGCGCGTTGCCGCCTCCCTCTCCTGCTCCAACGCAACTCAAAACCTCGTTCGTGGGCCGATGAGGTATGTATCGTGCTCGTGCTGCAAGCCAAGTCCTCGAGTGCGACATGTTCATGTTGAACCGTGTATCTCACAGGGCGATTCATTACAACGGAGCTAAGGTGTCCCTCAAGTCTTGATCCGTAAGGCATCGTCGTGGCCAACCACGACCTTCACCTCGATTTCGTGAGTATCGAGTGGCACCTCTTCACTCTGCTACCTTTGTCTGAACACGTTGCGACAGACCCCGAGACATGGTGGCCCGTCCGTCACTATGGGACCATGCAGCATCTCGGAGCAGGCTAGGGTGCGAAGCCTCCGAGGCGGCTGTCAAGATCTCATTTGCGAATGTAGATGCAGACGCCTCGACCGCCGATATCGCAGGAACGGTACATACAGTCCTTAACCGGAAGGTGCCACTCCCGTCAAGACCCCCCGCTCGACAAGGCCTTAAACCCTCCGGATCGTCCTCATCCCTCAGCCGTCTCTCGCCTCTTCGCGCAATCCCAATCCACTTCGCCCCTCTCGATCTCTCTTCGAATTCTACCATGAATACCTCTCAAGCCGCCGCCCAGCAGCCGCTCATCGTCGCTGGCTACCGCGCCGACGCCGGACGCGTCGTCTCTGGTCAGTTTATCGGCCAGCATATGCTGTCGCTGGGTCGTCACCTCCTTCCTTTTCAGTCCACGATGTCATCTCCACCGGCACGTCATACTCAGGATCCTCCGCAGGCCGGCTCGTCCTTCCATCGGGGATGACTTCCTCGCGGTTCCTCCTCGAGGTTTTCAACTCACAGGCTTACATTGTCGCTGTGAGTTACAGCCCGTTCTGTGTTGTTGCGTCTTCTTACCCCCTAGTAGCTTCCCGATGGTCTAGTTCCCCGCGCGCCTCACCCAGTGATCCCTTCGAAGGAACTGCGTGCGCTCCTTGTCAAGGCGCTGCTGTGTACGTGCCCGCATCGTCTCCTCATTATCTGTGTCACTGACTTGAGCCGTCGCAGGGTTTGTGGACCGGGAATGCCTTGAGGACGTCGGAAACTCTCAGATCGTCCTCGTCGGCCATGAAGAAGATCAGGTTCGTTCGTGCCGCCTCCTCTCTCGTCGCATAGCAGCTAACTAAGTTCTTCGCAGCTCTTCCAGCGTCTTTGCCCCTCCTTCACCGTCGACAGACTCCGTGCGATCGCTGAGGAGCTCCCGGACGATCTCAAGACCCCTCGTGCAGCGGACGACTTCGACGCATTCATGTTCCATGCAGGTCGGTACTTGGAGGGCACCTGTCATGGTGTAGTCTTCGTAGCAGTTGCACTTCTCGCACTGGCTCTCTTCTACCCGCTTGTCTACTAGATCCTGTCCCTGCTGTATGTTGATGTCGTAACGTCTGAATAGGATTTTCGTTGACGACGTACCACCTTTCGGCACTGCATCTTCCATCACAGTCGCTGCCGTTATAGTCGTCGCTATTAGAAGTAGTGATTGCATCCTAACGGTAGTAACAAGCACTCCACATCGTAGCTATGTAAAGACTAGACGGTCCAAATCCTATAGCAGAGCGTTAACGAAGTCCAACAGTACGAAAATATCCAATAAGACCAGATTGGTCGGCATTAGCAATAAAGCGAGAAAACACTGAGGATAGCATGCATAGGGCGACGAAGTAAGCACTCGAAAACGAACGACAACAACATAACGATGTAGAGGACGAGCGTATCGTGCAGCAGACGGGGGGAAGGCCGTAGATCTCCGCCGGTAGAAATGATAGTCCGCGTCATCCGCGAGCGCGGGTAGTAACCTGCAGCAGACATAAAAGGGAGAACACCCATGTATATCTAATACAACTCACCAGACGTTTGAACCTCCAGCGCCAGACCAATTTGCGACGCCTGCGAGGAGCGCGCTCTGACGTAGAGGACGACCGCGAGTGGACGGCCTCACGAGTGACCTCACGAGTAACCTCACGAGTATCCTGACGAGTATGCTCGCGAGTATCCTGACGAGTGTCCTCCTCCGGGGCCAGGGCAGAGATATACGCCTCTAGGCTTTTAACCTGCGCTTCAAGCCCGTCGTGCGTCGTGCGTAACGTATCCAACGTCTTGCTTAACTCCCGCTTTATGTTCGTTAGGGCGCGTAGACGAGCACGTAAGGCGTTAAAATGCGCGCGCTCCTCTTCCACGCTTCGAAAGGCGAGGTCGGAAACATATATTCCGCTGTAGGTCACGGCCAACGTTAAGCAACGTACATACGATATCTCGCTCGCGACGAACCTATCAGGTATCTCCAATTGCATTATTGAAAGGAGTGGCAATACGGTCGATCGGTTGCATGCAAAATGGTGGCGGAGGGGAGTAAATGTCTGTCACCTTGCAGCACAAGCGTGGGCAGTAAGAAAAGGCAACTCCAGCTCGCAAGAGTTCAGTAGTAGCGGATAAGAGGCGAACAGACTTTAGCGCTCGCGTGGTGATGGGAGTGAGCGTGAAGAGGCGTGAAAGCGCCCAGTGGCCAAGTACGGCTAACTCCGGTGGGAATAGTCGCCATCGAAGTACTCCGAAAGTGCGCGGCCACCTGGGCGACCACGGTCTCGATTGACTGATTGCTGAATGCTCACTACTCAGCACTTGGTCAGGGCCTCTGTTGCCGGGTGCTGAGTATCGCAGCGGCAGTTCATTGTTTTGTCCTGCGACGTAGCCCGCAAGTTCGATGCCAATCGTTTTCTTGGCGACATCTCGCCGTAGGGTTGCTGTGCAGTGTGAGTTGCACTCTTCGTTCAAGCTCGGAGTATAGCGATGACGCAGGCTTAGCGAATTTACCTCTTCTTCAGATCTAGTTATGCCATATGAGAACACCCACGCGATAGACTGCGACCGCGGGCTCGAGGCGACTTGAATATTCTACTTCCCTGAAGATGCATGGCTGCAAGAAGCATAACACGAGCACATATCACGCTGCACGCTGACCGCCTCGTGGTATGAAGGCTCCCACACCACAGGAAGGACGCATCAGTGGCACAAGTCCATCCGGGAATCATATTCGGGAGGTAGCGCTTCGCTGCACAGTCTCTTCCCCCACCTCCCTCGTCCCCGTCGCCATTGGACCTATACCCCCGTCGTGCTTTGCGCTAACACATCTCTCCGTTGAACTAGCCATGGCTGATATAAACGTAGAAGCGGCTGTCGACCTTGCTCAACAACGCGAGGATGCCGTGCGAGACGCTATCGCCGCCCTTGATGAGGATATCACAAAGTCTGTGTAATTCCTTGCTTTATTGCAGCGTTGACCTCACTGTAGTGCTCCAGTATGCGAGAGGCATACTCCCTCCCACTCGACGCCAGCCAGTGGACATCTGTCTTCGCGTCGCGAATCACGATGCGAAACAAAGAACACCGCCAAAGAGTCAAGCAGGAGTTGTACTCTATCGGGCACCACCTCAAGCATCTGTATGGAGAGGGCGGAGAAGAAGATAGCAAGAACAAATCTAAGGCGATGAGTTATCTCTTTGGTCTCGTCATTACTGCCTTCAAGGCCAACCGTCGGATGAACGCCTTCCTCGATGAGGTATGTCTTGTCCTCATCGTCGCGTCCGCTTATCCCTCATCACGGTTGCGCATCGAAGCTCATCGCCCTTCACGGGCGTCTTGCCGACGCTGGTACGTTGTCGCTCGCGGATCGCGTCTTCATTCGCAAGTCGCTTCCCGACCTGGAACGGTGCCGAACGCGGTTGGCTTCAGACGTCGACAAAGTAAAGAAAGACTTCGACGACTACAAACATCCCCTATTCATCGTAGCGTATGAGGTGGGTCTTTCTCCATTCCCATGCTTCTTCCCCGCTGTAACTGTCCTCAGAGCGAGCTCAAGAAGTGCCAAGACACTCTGAGCAAGCGCAAGACCACCAAGCACAACGTCGAGCAGGAGGCGCGCCCGCTCCTCAGTATCCTCGCTGCCCTATCGGAGGCACGCATCTCGATCCATCAACAATCCACGATACTGGGCTACCGCCAGGAAATGGCCTGGTTTCAGATACCCTCTGGGCGAGTGCTGACCAGCGAGGTCGAAGAAGAGCTTGCCAAGTACGATGCCTTGTCCCATAGCATTGCGGTTCAAACGGACGCCCACAAAGAGGCATTGCGTCTACTCCGGGTGAGCGTTTGAGCTGCTCTGATGTTCATTCATGTTGATTGATGCGGACCACAAGGCCCTGGAGGAGTCTGCCGTGGTCGCTCCCGCGACGCTTCCCGGGCGAGGCCGAAACGAGATCCCTGTCGAGGCGCTGTGCGGCACTCTTGCGGCCTACGAGCGTATCTGTACTTCCTGCACCGAGATGATGCAGGTATTTGATATATTCGCTCAAAAAAAGCCCTATATTCTGACATATATCCTATACAGCTGTTGGAGCCCATCGTCGAAACTCTCGATCACTACCTGAAGGTGCTCCGTCAGGTCGACGTTGTGCGGAGGGCGTTTTCTGGCTGAAGGACCGTGCTGCAGGGTTGTAGAAACGCTACCGCTTCTGGAATGTACTTGTATTCGTCGATCATGCTCTATAAATCAGGCTCCTTTCCCAACGTCCGGGTCAGAACAGATACCGCGCTACCTGTTGGAGAGATCGACATGGGGTTCCACGTGTTTGTGCTACCAGGTATATATGAGCGCTTGCGATCGGACAGTACTGTCACCGCCGTCGGCCATTTCCGGCGCGGAGTCCCGCGGATTCGCGTCCTGAGCGCGCTATCACCTGTCCTGTCCTGTATTGTCAGCTCTTCCACATACGACCTCTGCGCGGTCTCGTAGTGAGTACGAATACAGTGTCCTGAACTCGGACTACTTGACGTAGGCCTTTGCGAGCGAATAGCTCGTAGCGAGGACGTCTACCTGTACTGACAGCTCAAGCCGCTCTTCATAGGTCCGTCCAAGCACCCGCCTTGCTACGAGAACGGTTCTCATAATTTCTTCGTCCGTAAGCTCTTCGTCCTCTGTATTATGTCTTGACTCATACATATATACTCGGTGTAGGACGAAGCATGGACTTCCGTATAGACAGTCGCCTTATATTCATGCAAAGATGGCATCACGTGCACGATGGCTCGAGGCATGGCCACACGTTGCCTCATCCGAGTCGTCCTTGTCGGTATCCCCCATTCTGCTCAGTATACACCCCCGCTTTGAAGGTAAGCCGTTGCTCTGGCTGCTTGACTGTATGTAGCAGTTAATCATACCCACCAGGTAGTAACATGCGATTCGTCTGGGTCGCCGCCGCTGTGCTCCTAAGCACCTTTGCTGTGCCACTGGCGACTCCGTTTGTCCCATACATGCTTTTCCACATGTACGCTCGGGAAACTGCTGCACAAATCCCCAAGGACCATGCCAATGCATCCTCGCGTTCTATCCTCGCCGCGGCGCAGTCGGTGTTGTGTATGGTCTCCTACTTGTCCGTTGTTCCTTTGTTGTGTGGCGGCCCTCCCGATATACAAGCGGACAAGACAGAGGTGGATTTCTCGGAGTTCAGCACCGCCGTACGCGTCTTCCTCGAGCAATTGGTCCTCCAAGCCCCCCGCTCAGAAGCCTTCGCCCGTATCGTCTCCCTCGAGCGCGCTGCCGATGCTGCCTTGGACGTAGACGCTTCACTCATGCTCGCTCAGGAGGGCTCGCGATACATCACCGGTATCGGGGACGTGCTGGCACTCTCTCAAATCAGGCGCATATCCCGCGAGCTCTCTGCCTCGCTTCCCAGGATCATCGCACACCTGGAGCTGACCGTTGCTAGGTAAGCCATACGGGTGGCGGCGACGACTTAATGTGGGTACTGAGAATACCACAGGACTTTGTTCATGCAAGGTACCGCTGTGGCCGGACTGTCGCTGTTGAACGACATCGACCTCTTTCGGACCTACGTTTCTGGTGCAAACCCTCCGCGATTCCATCACATCGTGATACACATGACGGGCGCCCTTCAAAACTCCACTCGATTTACTGCCGAAGCGGTCCAAGACTCCCTTGTTCTCTCCACCGCTCTGTCTGCGGCACTGGCGCAGTTCCGCGCGCATCGCAACAACATACACGACTGTCGCGTGGGATCCAGTGCCCTATGCGAATCGCTCACTCCCCTCCTTCGCGGTGACGCCATCCTCTCGTCTGTGGTTGGTGATCTCGAGACCCTGGCACAGGTGTTGGACGAGGGATTCGTTCTTCCGCTTCCCCACGCCAACTCCCACCCTGCGCAGGTCGTGCAATTCGTCGTCGAGGCCCACCAGCACGTCCTGCGGAAGCAGCTCCTGCTTATGTGGTGGATTAGGCAGGCTATGGAGAACGAGCGGGTCCAGGGATGATAATGCAGATGAGGGTAGTGCGACGGGATGCGGTTCGGATTGAGGCGACGGAGGGAGGCCTCGACGCCGGCTTTCCTAACCTAGATGGTTAGCTACATGCCTATATGGTGATTATGTTCTTCCTCTTCTATGCTCAATATGATTATGTGCATGCATGCCAAAGTAGGTCTGGAGCTGGAAGCCGTGGTCTGCGTGTTCCATGCTATTCCAGCGCTATGTTTATAGGCGCCGGGTAGGAGCGCTGAGCGCTGAACCTTGATCATGAGCGGCGTGTCTGTGCAGGCGCCGGCATGTTCTCCTCGAACCTACCGTTCAATCACTTACGCCGACTCGCTCCCCACCTCCTCTCGTCTTGTGCAGCTATACGAACTGTTGGCGTAGCACGGGGAGATAGAGGGAACCAGATGGATTGAGACCAAGTCCAGGGACGGACTGGTCCTCGCCATGAGTACTGGTTTGTCCTTCGTTACAAAGGAACTCCGTCGAATGCGATCTGACGAATCGCCTTCCTTCGTAGCGTCTCTCACGGCGCTCTTGAGTGTGCTTTATGTCGGCGATCCCGATTCAGCGGCGGGATGAGAGGTAGCTGGAGGGCGGCGTATCTGCGACTTGCCGTAGACAGCATCAGGTACGCTCTTCCACCATCTCTGCTGAGGCATTGCCTGACGTGAATGATATAGAGTGTATGTTGTAGGGTCTCCGAGGTCGCCGAAGCAGCGACTGCTTTGCTCCCTGCTCGCTTCCGAAAGCCTGTCGGCCGCCTGCGATACGCATTCTGGTCGCACTACGATGTCCGTGTCTGACGTGGGAGGTACGCTCTCACATGCCTTCTAGGTAAGCCTGGACATTTGTCTCCCCCATCGTGCATCATGAGCAACCCGCGCAAGCTGACGACCACCACGCCATTCTATGACCCGGCGTCCTCAGATCTCCCCTTCATCGCCAACGCCGACGGCCGTCGTCTCTGCGTGCCCATGGTTGCGCAATCGGCGTCAAGTATGTCTCTCGTCACCGCCCTCGTGCCAGTTTCATTGACACGCGACGCGCGCCCTATAACTGCTAACCGATAAGAAGCTCTGACTCGTCCCGATTCGAACTCGTTTCGCTACCTGGGCTTCAATGAGACTGTCCTCACGAACGGCCCACCCGGCTCGATCCGCGTCGATGAGGGACGGCAGCTCGTGTCGTACGGGAGCAGGGCGCTCGCACCGGGGTACCTCGCCTAATTAGAGAACACGCAGGCGGACGGATCTCATACCCGCGGAATAGGATTGGATCGCGCTCGCGCAGAGCAGCAAGCTCGGACGGGCGTTTTAAGGTGCGCTATTTGTTGGTCAAGCGCAAGCCGTATCCACTCATACCCCTCCCAGTGCAACAACTCGCAATCGACGAGGACGTCTTCGCGACCTTGTTCTCCCCGCAGACCCCCACCCCCAGAGAATCACTGGCACACACCCTGGTCAAACCCGACCGGCGCGACACATGCGCACCGAGTCCACGGATTCGGATTTCGGCGCGTTCGTGTCTGTCTCAGCCGCAGAGGACCCACTTCATACAGGCGAAGAGGCCGCGGATGCGGTCTTTTCGCCGCCAGAGAAGTGTTCTTCGACAGGTTCAGGGAGAATTCCAAGGCTGCTTTAGAGAGGGACCGGCGGGAGGTACTTAACGAGCTACTGCAGCACGAGAATGATCCGCTCTTGTGGATGCAAGGTGCGAGGGACACGCGTGCATCGAGGACTCCCACCCTCTCCAAGGCGAACGAGAATCGCGCTCGCTGAGACATGCCGCGACCGCGTCGCATGCTCGCTCCCCATGGCTGCGCCCGTCATCCCCTGCACGCATATCCCCACCTGAGATCCAACGTACGCCGTCATACTTCGCCTCTCCCTCAATCCCGTCGCGCATGGCGTCCTCCCTGCTATTTTCCGCGATTCGCTTCTCTGCCTCTCGTCCCGCCATCTCCACACCAAGCCCGAGCGGCTCGCGCACTTGTAATCGGTCTGCATCGCGTCTTCCGCCCGCGGCCGCGGCTATTGCTTCTCATCTTGCAGGCTTCTCACGCTCCGCCAAGCAATCGCGCGCCGCGACGGTTTCCGAAGGCGTTCACGGGGCCGCCCTGGATTCAGCGATCATGCACGGCTCGCCTTTTGCATTGCATACGTTTGTGTCCCCTTTCGGGGGCGCCAGGCTTCACAGGCGACCGCAAGTGGAACCAGGGCTTCAAGTTCGACAAGATGGAGGTGGAGCGCAAGAGGGCGCGGCTCAACGACCGCAGGGATATGACCGTACCTGTGCTCACGGTCAAGATCGCGGACATGGTACGCACGCACGCAGGCTATATGCAAGCCGCTTCCTCGAGACTAAAAATGAGTGTGCGCAGATACGACCGTTTTTCCCGGTCCTGGCCCGCCTCCCACGCGCGTGGACGCTGCTCTACAGCGTCGACCAGCATGGAATCTCACTGAACACGCTGTACGCGTGTCGCTAGGACTTCAGGGGCAGTGCGCTCATGATCATCCGCGACGCGAACAATGCGGTGTTTGGCGCATGGGTGGGCGAGGGGATACACCCGTCGAAGGGCGCGTACTACGGCAGCTACGAATCGTAAGTGAATCGGTGCCTGGTGCGTATATAGGGCTGCTCTGATTGGCCCCTGCGCGCACGGCAGGTCCTTGTGGCAGCTATCGGAGGCAGGACCGCGTGCGGGTGTTCAAGTGAATGGGCAAGAACGACTGCATCACGCTCTGCGAGCCTGACTACATCACCTTCGGTGGCGGGTGCGTACACGATCAACATACTATATCCTCGAGTGAGTGCTGACTGCGCCTTGTAGCGATGGCCATTACGGGTTACGGCTGGACGAAACGCTCTCGGATGGCTCGTCCGCGCGCTGTCTGACATTCGACAACGAGCCGCTGTGCTCGCCGGGCAAGCGGCAGGGCGAGACGGTCACGTCGAGTGCGTTGCGCTCGAGGCCTGGGGAGCTGTTGAACCCGTGTTAACGGGCACCGCAGAATGCGGCGGAGCCTGACCGTTGGTCGCGGGGGACAAAAGTTCTGTCTCTCCTCCCCACACGACTGGCACGGGCCTCCTTCGTCCTTAGCACCGCTGTGACCGGCTACGCCTCCCTTCTGCCCCGTAGATTAATCGCCGGTAGCCCTTTTGCTTGTGTTTTACCAACGTCTGTCTCCCTCCTCGCCGCCTCTGTCCCCTCTTCGACGCCCCCCTCTTCGACGGCCCCCTCTTCTACGCCCCCTCTTCGACACCCCACTATCTAATCCGACTGGTCTGCCTGCTCACACCGCTATATCACATTTCCAGATGCCCCTCCCCATCTCACCGCGCTGGTGCCGCCGGGACAGCAGGCTAGGCGTTAGATAGTCCACGTGCGGCGCGGTCTCGTTGTGCGACCGTGCCGGTGAGCACGTTCGTCGCTATGCAGCACTTATACCTAAACACATCTACGCCCACGAGACGTGGCGTGCATGCGCGCGACGGCGAACATCGAGCGAGCAAGGCTCAATCGGGGTTCGAGCAAGAGGGCGTCGCGGTGGTCTAGTGTGTGTCCTACGTCTCCTTCGCCATCGTTGGCTCGCCCTTCTACGTACTACGTACCTGCTCCGCTCCTCTATCCACGTTAGACTTGAGCTCTATATCCTATATCGATCTTTGGATGTCCGTACGCGCACGCGAATCATCTAGCGTCTCGGTGGTTGTTTCGCAGGCCGACTCGCGACCCGACTCGCGACCCGACTCGCGACCCGAAAGGCACGAAATGTTCTCTCCGAGAACATATCAGGAATTTTTGGAACATTTTTTGCAATGTTTATGCCGTGTTTCTGGGAGAGAACACGA
>MNAD01001088.1:0-19106 GCA_001895945.1 Trametes pubescens | reverse complement strand
AGGTCTGACCAAAAGACTTAGATGCGTCTACGGTGACCACGCTTCGCCGTGAGATGCTGGACGTCATTCGACACAAGTTCCTCAACTTGAACGCCATGGACGACATGCAGTGGCCTCATATCACACCCAACGGGTCGCCCCTTCCGGCACAACCAAAGTCGAGACCAGCCGCGCGCTTCAGCTCTATCCTATCCGACTCCGAGGACGATGAGCCTATGGACGACGTGGACCTGAAGGCGTACTGGCAGGCGATCGCGAAGCGGTATGAAGCGCAGAGCTTTGACATGGCGAAGATGTCCGTCAACCAGGCGGACCAGCTGCCGCTGCACTGGACGGTGGTCAACGTCAGCATTACTGAAGACCGCCATACTATGTTCGTCACTCGCCAGCGCGCGGGGCACAAGCCTCTCATTTTCTGCCTGCCCCTCAAGGGCAGGAGAGAGGGCCAGGAGGACGAGCACCTGACATATGAGGATGCAATCAAGGAGCTGCAAGAGATCATTCGTCTGAGTGATGAAGGCACCCGACAGGCCGCAGACGTCAAGAAGGATGATCGGGAAGCTCGTATGGCCTGGTGGAAGACCCGGTCTGAGCTCGATGGCCGACTCCGTGAGCTCCTCGGAGACATCGAGTTCTGCTGGCTCGGCGCGTTCAAGGTGCGTCCTCTCAGCTTACGGCAATTACGCCGCACTGACACAGGCCTCGGCAGACCATCTTCACGCCGACGGATCTGCACTCGGACGACCTCGCGGCGCTTCGGACTCGGTTGGACGTGGTGTTCAAGGGCAGCCTCGTGTTCCAGGAGAAGAAGCCGAAGTCCCGGCTCGGGCTCGACGACGGGCTTCTCGAGTGCTTCTCCACGCTTCCGCCGAACTGCCGAGAGGAGGAGCTCGAAGACCTCGTCTATTTCATCCTGGACCTGTACCAGTTCCACGGGGTGCCGGTCGCGATCTCCGAGGTGGACATGGACCAGGTGGTCGTCGAGCTTCGGAACGCGCTCGAGGAGCACGCCGCGCGGATCAAGGGGCGCGTAGGGCAGGACGGAGACGGGGACGCAGCCGGCGAGAAGGACGACGGCCACATCTTCCTCGTGCTGGACAAGAATGTGCAGGGCATCCCGTGGGAGTCGCTGCCAGTCCTGAGGGGGAAGAGCGTGAGCCGGATCCCGAGCATGGACTTCCTCATTGACCGGCTCGAGTTCTCGCACTGGAGGAAGTGGGAGGACGGGCGCGCGCAGGAGGGCCTGGTCGACCAGGCGAGCGTCGATCCGCGGAGGACGTACTTTGTGCTGAACCCGAGCGGGGACCTGAAGGGCACGGAGGGCCGCTTCGCGGAGTGGCTGACGGGAATGAAGAGCGTCGGGTGGGACGGTGTGGTGGGACATGCGCCGAGCGAGCAGCAGTTTGTGGATGCCCTGACGAACCGCGACCTGGTGATGTGAGTTCGTCCACTGTGACGGGTGTCTGATTAGGTTCTAACGACGCAAACACAGTTACTTTGGCCATGGCGGCGCTGAACAGTACGTTCGCTCGCACAAGATCCGCCATCTGCCGAGATGCGCCGCGACTATGCTCTGGGGCTGTTCGTCCGGGATCCTGAAGTACATGGGTGACTTTGACCGAACGGGCACGCCGTACCATTATATGCTCGCCGGCTGGTGAGTCTACATATTGTCTCGCTCCTCGCTCGGTGCTGACCTATCATGTTCGATAGCCCTACGCTCGTGGCGAACCTCTGGGACGTCACCGACCGCGACATCGACAAGTTCTCGCAGTCCGTGTTCGACGACCTGCATCTGAACGCGGACGCGGTCAAACAGTGGCGGGCGGACGACGGTGGCGCGGAGCGGACCTCGGTCGTGCGGGCGGTGGCCTCAGCGCGGGAGAGCTGCAAGCTCAAGTACCTGACGGGGGCGGCGCCTGTGGTGTACGGTATACCCTTCTACTTGTGATACCACCTCAATGTTCTCTATCTTTATGAGCGAGTTCCAGCTTACATGTCGTGTTCAAGATGGACAATACATAGCTTGCGCGCGCCCACTCGGCCTGCACGTTCACGTTCACGTTCGGATCGTTGACAGACGTCGACGCGAAGTTGTTCGTCAATTCGTGGCAGCGCTCGATACTTGGGTATCGGCATCGCGCGATGCAGATGTTGTCGGCGCCGGCGCTGGATTTGCTTCTGAGATCCAGAGCGGCTGAGTTGGACATGTCCTGTCAGGCTTTCATGTTTCAACGTTCACCGGAAGCTGTCGACGTCCCGGACGGACGGGGAATTGTTAGGGTTCTGTCAGCTTTGAAACGAGACGCTGTGGACGGTACGGACAATTTGCAACGCGCTGAAATGGTTCTAGAGGTGAATACGTAGCTCTGGACCAGACGAGTGGGAGGCCGGGGTATACGGCGACTCAGAGGTTTCCTGACTCCGAGTACATATGTACCCGGATCGCTGGGACGAGATGAGACACGGAATGCTCACAAGCACGGATGGTGTGCTCCACATACACCTTGTCGGGCTCATCGGGTTTGTTGCGAGTCCAGCGGCGAGATAAAATCTCCTGGGCGACTTTTTCAGAGTGCTAGTGGTTGGGGCGTGAACGAGCTCGAGCCGGAGCCGCGGATGTAGATGAGCCGGCGCACGTTGGGTACGGCAGCCGCATGCTCCTCGGCGGGAAATATGTGTTCTGTGTACGCGTTCTTCGGGCTTCGTGGGAGGCGGCCGACGCACTTATCGCCTCGGCGAGCTAGAGAGGGGGCGGCATACCAACCGTGCTCTTCGTTGCGGAGCCGGGGGAAGAGAGGGAAACGCGGGCGAAGTGATCGGTCCCTGGCGCAGCGCCACCGCCGGGCCGCGGGCGTCGGCGGGGGCAGGTGCTGTGGAGGACGACGGGGGAGGGGCATCGGACTCGGAGACGAGGACGGCGGCTCACACGGAGGTGGCAAGTCGGGGCGGAGGCGTATCAGGGCAGGAGATGTGCATCTGCCAGAAGCTGACCGCGCCTTCTCTTCCCACTCGCACCCACCACCACGTCCCTCACCTGGCTCTTCCCTTTCTTCCTCTTCCTCTTCCTCTCCATCTCCACACCCCCCTCCCTCCCCGCGTATCCTAGGACAGGACAGCCCGTCGATGCAATGCAGGCCTCGCGCTACGACCCGGACGACCCGCTCGCGGCTGCGCTCGCCCCGCCCCCCGGAGAGTCGGCCGAGGAGCGGGCGGCGCGGGTGCGCAGGGAGGAGGAGGCGAAGCGGGTGAATGACGAGATCGACGAGCGGCTGAGGGAGGAGCGGGCTGCATGGAAGCGGCATCGCTCGGACTTCAAGCTCCTCCTGCTCGGCCAGAGCGAATCAGGTACGCTGACCCGTCTTGCATGCCCTCCTCCCCACGCCCTCTCCTCGTCGTGTCCACATGCGTATGCTGCGCGGACTGTGCTGGACTCCATCCCGATCCAAGTTTCGTTAGCCGAGAGATCAGGCCCCTGACTCTCAATGAAGGCACGCTAACCCCTTGTGCGCAGGCAAATCGACGACACTCAAGAGTACGCACTGGTGTTCCTCGCCTGTAACACCCAGCTGACCGCAGCGCAGATTTCCAGCTCGCGTTTGCACCAAAGGCATGGCAGGCCGAACGCGCCTCCTGGCGCGCCGTCATCCAACTCAACCTCGTCCGCTCGATCAACTCCATTCTCGATGTACTGTCTCAGGAGATGGCCAGTTCTCCTAGTACAACCTCGCCGACTACGTCCCCCTTTATGCGGCCCACGACTTCCCAGGGCACCAACCGCTTTGATCCCTCCACCTCTATCTCCCCTACCGACGGCTCCAGTACGTCCAGCGACCCCGACGGCCTGCAGTTCACGAATACACACGCGCTCCTCAAGCTGCGCCTCGTTCCGCTGCGGCGCGTGGAGGCTGACCTCAAGCAGCTCATCGGGGCAGCCACAGACGAGCTCGCGCCCGACACGTTCGGCGGGCCCGCGCAAGCCGCTGACGACGCGAATGGTGCGGTGCTGTACGACGGCTCGCCCGCGCGGCGGCGGCCAGCGGAGTTCTACGTGCGCTCGAATCATTCGTGGCGCGAGGCCCTGCGGAGCACATACCAGGGCGCGGCGAGCGAGCGGGCGGCGGCGGTGCACGAGAGCAAGCTGGAGGACGCGACGGAGATCATTGCGAGCTGTGCGGTGGACATGGAGGCGCTGTGGGCGGACGCCGTCGTGCGCGAGATGCTCCGCCGACGGCGCATGCGCCTCGAACAGGCGCCCGGCTTGTGAGTTTCGCGGGGATGGGCGGCGGGCAGCGCTGACGTTGTTCGCTTCGCAGCTTCCTCGACGACATCGCGCGCATCGCCACACGCACGTACGAGCCCTCGGACAAAGACGTCGTGCGCGCGCGCCTGCGCACGCTCGGCGTGCAGGAGCACAAGCTCGTGATGGAGCGCAGTGGTACGTCCGGCGTCGTGTTGCTGTTCGCCGCAGGACTCACCGGTGGACGCAGGAGTGTCGGCTCTAGCGACGAACGACGTGTCGCGGGACTGGATGATCTACGACGTCGGCGGCTCGCGCACTTCCGTCCGTCCTCGCTTCTCTCCTTCCATTCCTTCAACTGACGGGGGGTGACAGCGGGCGGCGTGGTTCCCGTACTTTGACGACGCGAGCGCGATCCTCTTCCTCGCGCCCATCTCCTGCTTCGACGAGCTCCTCCAGGAAGACCGCCGCGTAAACCGCCTCGAGGACTCCTTCCTCCTTTGGAAGGCCATCGTCCAGTCCAAGCTCCTCGCAAACTGCATCCTCGTCTGTGCGTGTCCCATCTAAGCTCTCCGCGGGTCACCGCTGACCGCCCACGCAGTGTTCCTGAACAAGTTTGATCTGCTCGAGAAGAAAATACTCAGTGGCGTCCCTGTGCGAAAGTACCTCCCCAGCTTCGGCGACCGCCAGAACGACGCGAAGGTGCTCGCGCACTGTACGTCCCCCCGCGCCGCCTTGTATCGCCACGCGCTCACCTCCTTGCAGACCTCCAACAGAAGTTCAAGGACCAGCACCGCGAGTACTCGCCGCAGCCGCGGCGGCCGTTTTACGGCTACATCACGACCGCCATCGTACGTGTTCCGCATGTCCCGTCCGCATCCTCGCTCACGCTCGCCGCGCACAGGACACGAAAGAAACGACGGCCACGCTCGCGGCTGTCCGCGACGGCATCCTCCGGCACAACCTGCGCAAGGCCGACTTCGTATAGTCGTCTTGCGCTCGCGTTGTGCAATCCGGTTGGATGGATCTCAGGGAGGGATACTGTATCTTTAGCTGCTCTTACTTATATCTGTTGTCATCGCTGTTGTAGTCGGCCCTCTGCGGCTGCTGCTGTTGTTGTTGTCTTCGGGCGGTACTATCTACCATCTCATTATTCCTAATGTACCGCGTTTCGTACACAGATATAAATTATGCTCTGGCTTCGTGATTTATGTACTAGTTGCATTTGGTATCGGGATCTCTGCTGGCGTGGTTCACACGTAGCGGTAAGTCATGATGATCATCCACCCACTCTAGATCTGTTATGACGAAGCTGAGGACACAGGAGAGGATACGACGGCGTGGGGGGTGCGGCGCCCGGCGGGGATTTGGTTCAGATGGTCAATAACTAGTCCCGAGTATAGGGAGGGGGCAACACCGTATCGTCATACAGCCGCAGTCCCGAGTCGGCGGCCCGTGGCGCTGTCGAGGAGACACTGCTGGGGAGGTTGGCCCGCTGCCCCTGGGAGGAAAGCGAACGAAGGGGCGAATGTGCAGGGTCATAACAATTCGGCTGGGTGTGCCGCATCCCAGGAGGGAGCGCGGCACGCGGTGTGGATGAGGTCGCAGTGGGCAATCGTGCGGATCTAGCCGGGGGGTTGAGTGCGTCGAACTCGGGCTGGGTCTTGACGCCCTCCCTGGGAGCAACTTCGCATGGCGGGGCAGGGGATGGTGTGTAGGCAGAATGGGTCGCAAACGCAACGACGGCCCGAGTGGACAGCATTTCGCTGGAGTTCGTGAGATGTAGAATTGATGGGATAGGACTTGGAGCAGTAGTCGCAGTCGCGAATGGCTCCCGGGAGAAGGTGAAGGGACTCATAACTGCGTCTGCTAGAGAACAATTAGTGAACGGGAGAAACAAACTGGCGATGGATATGCCCGCATGGGAGTAGGCGCAGAACGTACCTTGACTGTCGCGGAGATGACGCCGACGCTTGAAACAGACGAAAGCGAGTACGAGGAGAGCCAGGACGGCGCCGCTGGCCACGGTTGCCCCCACGATTGCACCCGAGTTCGAGCGCTCAGCGCTCGGCTCAGCCTTCATCGTGACATTTGACGGGCCCGGGGCGGAATCGACCAGGAAGTAGTCAAGCCAGAACGTATCGGGGCTCGTCGCGTTCTGAAGTTGAATGATGATCGTATGGGTCGCTTGGGAAAGGTTTCGGGCAGAAAAGAATGTCACGTTGTACGCCGTCTCTCCGGTAGGTATGAACGGTGGGGTGTACGTGCACGCGTCCATCTCGTCGAACAAGTATGCCGTTGTCGGCCACCCAAAGGTATCGGAAGCCCCCACCGTGCCGATGACGCGTATCCCAGTGCCTGCCGTTGGTGTTCAACGTTCAACCTTCAGGTAGGATAAGGGTATGGGAAAGTACAGGCTCTTACCGGTGAACGAGAGCGCCGCCTGTAGTCCTGTTGAATTCGCTCCGTGCCGAGTTCTGTTGACCTCAGCGACGCCTTCGTCCAATGTCCAGCCGCCACTGTACTGTACGCGGGAGTCACTGTCGTCGATCAATTCGCTAGAGCTAGAAGACATGGAGGATGCTCAGGGAGGGACTCGAAGAACCGGGGTGCTTGCCGGCAGTAGGACTATATAGTGGGCGAGTTCGTGGTCGCATGAGTGCGTTGGACGGCGAAGGCGATGTTAGGCATCTTCAATGTACGGACAGCGTCGACGAGCTGTGTACTTCGGGTGGGGAAGATGATGCGACCAGCGTGGAGTGGCAATTCGCGTTGTCGTCTTTGAGAAGTGCTTGTAATTACCGAAGCGCTAATGCGAATCGCTGAGCGAAGGTGTGGCCATTCCGAGACACGGTGCGATCAGTGGCCGCTGCGAATCATTAACCAGGTGGTGGCATACTGACGGTCCAGCGGCGTGTCCGGCCCCGTAAAGCGAGGTGTCTGCTAGTTAAACTGATGATAGCAAGAAGGGCGAGCAGAAAAAGGCCGTTCAGAAGTCGACGATAGCGAGGGCACGGTTGGAAGGCGAGGCTACCTGAGACGAACGTTGACTCTGGAGTAAGCGGCAAAGTCGCGCCACCAGTGGCGAGACTTGCCGCTGACTTCAGAGTAGCGAGTCTCTGTCTTTATCTGTGCGTCCGCATGGTAGTAATGGACGAACTGAGGTAGCACAGCCGTCCGTGGTATCAAGCTATAATACCATCGGAGTGGCTGAGTACCGGGTACTAATTGCGTGTATAGCGCAATTGAGACAGGAGGCGGACGTACGTGTGTAGTAAGTATATGACGTGCCGCAATACCGCCGTTCTGTAGCTGAGCATTAGCTGGATCCAAGGTTGTCGTGTTGTCCAGGTTATGTCCAGGACGAGCGGGTGTGGTGCGGTGAGCGGACCGGAGGCGCCGGGGACTAGTGACGTCCGAGGAAGCGCCGGGGACGGAAGGAGTTGCTATTGTCCGCCGTGCTGGCCACGTCCTCCCAATATCCTCCTGCTCGCCACCGCCTGCTCGTCTGTGCTTCATCGTCCTGAACCGTCCCAGAGAGCGCCGGAAAGAGAGGTGGAAGGACAAGGTTGAAAACGGTGCGATGTTGCGAAAGTTGGGAATTTGTTTGATGGGAGCTGATTGGGTGCGGACGCGGTTGCCTCGTGCAGCGCGCAGACTCTCCTCTTTTCTTTTCTGCCAGTGCCAGGATACGCCCTCTTGCTGTTCTCTCCTCCCCTGATCAGGCTGTGTCGCTCGGTGCAACGCGCAGACCGCCGCGATGACGCACTTTGGCGACTTCGAGCCCCTCTGCCACCAAGTTCCTTCCTATCCCTGGTGCAATCTCTTCTACCGTCAGGTACGTCTACACACTCTCCTCTCTCCTCGCATCGACTGACGGCCGCGCCCGCCAGCTCCAACATCACAACAGCTCTGTCCTCCAGGGCGACTCCGCAGATCCATCCGCTGCACCCGTCGGTATCAACCCAGAATGCGGTATCGCTCAAGTAGGCCACGACGGCTCCCTCGCCAATATCGCGAACATCATCGCTTGCGCCCTCAGCATGATCCTCGTCGTTCTCCTCGTCTTCTGGACCAGCCGTAGAAGGGCCGCCGTCGGTGCGTTCCCGCTCTTCTCTTCCCGCCTCGCTCCCGTCCCACCTCTTCCTATCACCGCTTCTGCGCATCCTCCTTCTCTGCATGATCGCCTCTGCCTGATTCTCGCAATGCTGACCTTCCCTCCCAGGTCGTGTCGAGTTCCGCTTCTTCCTTGTTCTTTACCTCCTTACTCTCCCCTTCCAACTTATTTCTACTGGCTCCTTCCTTCAACAAGGATCAACAGCCCTTACCGCGATCACCGCAATTCACGCTGGCCTAGTAGCCGCCACCTTCTGGGCCCTTCTTGCCAACGCCATCGTGAGCACACAAGTCGTAGAGGATGGCACACTCAGCTCGATCGTCGTACGTCCGCCTCCGACTCTTGTATTTCCTGCATTAACCACGGCTCCAGCCATTCAATTTCTTCAATCTTGCCTTCTTCATCGCCACGGGCTACATTGCCCTTGACGTTGGCTTCTCCTTCACCTCCGTCTTCGGGCCCTCAAACCCACCCGCAGACCTCCACAGCATCCCCCTCTTCGTGCTCACCAGCATCTGGCCGGGCGCGTGAGTACCCGTCTGACACCGCCCCGCATCCGCACGCTCACACGCCCCCTCCTTTTCCCGCGCAGCGCTGCGATCCTCTACTTTGCGATCATGACCTACATCGTGCTCGCCATGCTGAACGAGGTCCGCCCGATGTGGTACTTTGTCCTCGCCGCCGTGCTCTTCGTCCTCTCCCAGCTCGACTTTTTCCTATTGAGCAAGGTCATCTGCAAGGTGCGTCCCGCCCCGCGTCCGCGTCGCCCGAGAGCGCGCATCTTTCCGTGCCCGTGTTTGCTAATCGCGCGCGCGTTGCACAGGGCGCAGCACACAAGGTTGACGGCACCTTCGTTGCCACCGTGCTGGAAACCGCCGCCGTGACCGTGCTGTACTTTGCGTGGCGAAGCATTACGGAAGGTCCGTCGTCCTGCCCCCCCTCGCGGCTTGCTGCGCGACCGCGACCGCGACCACGACCCTTACTGACACGCACGCGCAGAGTCGTGGGAGGACGACATGTACTACCCGCGGTGACAGTGACGCGCCCGCGCGCTGTCGTTCCGTCGCTGCGTCGACCCTACACAGTGCGCAAAGTGCCGAGGCACCGATGTGTCGCCCGGCTACACCGCGCCACCCCTGGTTTCCTGACCCCTTCGCTTCGATGCGGACTGGCCTATACCCGGCCCCAGCTCTTCCCCGACGCTCCCTGTCTCGTTGCGCATAGCCGCCTGTACTATTGTTTATGACCCCCTCCCGGCCGCGATATCCTACCCGTGTTTATACCGTCCCCGCTGGGGCCGGCTTCTTCTTCTGCTGCGGTTTTTTGTTCGCGCTTGATTTGTTTTATTTTTTGTGTTGTGTGTCGCGCCGCGTTTTTTTTGTGAACTGTCGATCTGTCTCCGCATCTGGATAGCTATCTCGTATGTCTTAGTATTCTCTCTTTACGACGCCGCCGCCCGCCCGCGCCGCACTCACGAAGGACCACGTCGGGAGGAGGGAGGGGGAGGGAGGATAGGGTGCTGGAGGCCGGGGAGGAGAGGGGGCTCCTCGCTGCGGCTGAAGCCGTGTAGACGTCGTTTACTGCAATGCAACGACCGTTCGCGAATCGCTCAAGACCCTGCTCAGTCTTGCTCTCGAACGATTGGTCGTGTCTCGATCCGCGCGACGATGCGGCTTCCATATGTCCGTACTCTCTCGTGAAAGGCGTGCTGAGTAGGCATCATGACGTTACAGTTGGAGGAGTGGTCATGTAGAAGTTGTTTTGCAACGCAACGGCCTGTCGCGGAGCCCCGCAAGTTTGCTGTGCTCTTGGTCATGAGTGAGCTGCTGTATGTTTGTTCCCCACCAGCGCCGTCGTCGTGTAGAAGACGTTTCGCAATGCAACGATCAGTTGCATCGCGGACACGTCCTACAGGTTGCTCAGCTCTCGAGTGACTTACCGTATTTCGGAATGGAACGACCGTCCGTACACCGCCTTTCGCGCAAGAGCCCTCTTTCGAGCAACCCGCTGTATATTTCGCCGTACGACGTGTTCTAGTGCGTACATGACGGGGTAGGTGTTCGGCCGTACTACTACGGCCTATATGTATAGCTATGGCTATCTTCATTGGGGATGGCGTTGCGGATGGTTTCGCTCAGAGACAGGACATCGAGCGCGTGCTACGGATACAAGTACAGCAATCCGAGGAAAAACACAAAAACCGGGACGAAAAAAATAACGGTACAGGCGCGAGGACCGGGCAGAGAGGCAAAAGCGGGAAAGGGGACGGCAATAAGGAACGTGAGAGCGAGATCGCCGATCTCGTGGACACTGTGTACACGCCGTGGAGCGGGCAGCGTTCGAATGGGGGCGCACGCGGGGAAGACGGCGAAAGCGGGGAAGACGCGGAGGTGGTGCGCGCGCGCGGGGGTGGTCGCGTGCGCGTGCGCACCTGCCTGCACGCCGCAGGGGGCGTGGTGCGGGCACGCGCGCGCGAGAGCCCGCCGATCCGCCTGCCATATTCGCGGGGGCGCCCCGCTTGTTTGACGCTTCTTCGACAACGGAAATAAGAACTGTCCGAGGAGACATACACACGCGCACATACACGCCGCCAGCGCCGCGCGCCCGCCCAACGGCTGTCCCGCCCGAGGATCCCCCGGTCCTCGGTCCCCGCACCTGTGTGCGCGGACGGCCCGGGGCCAGGGCGAGGGGCGCTGGCGGAGAGAGGGCGTGTGTGGGGGAGGGCGGGCACTAGAGGTTGACGACGCACACGCGTTGCTTGACCTTGTGCTGGACCTCAACGCACACCCAGCGGTCGTCCTCGTTGCCCCTTTTGCAGCTGACAACGCGGTGGAGGAGCTCCTTTGTCCGCCGGAGGCTGTTCCGTCGCCCACTCGTGCTCGCCGTGTCGCCCGACTCTGCCAGCATGCGCAACGCGCTGGGTGGGTGTGACTGCGGGTTTGGGTAGTGGTTGTAATACCGGCGCGCGAGCACTTCTGAGGGAGGTGCGGGTGAGGACGGGGTCGGTGGCGAAAGGCGAGGGAGAGGTGATGAGGACGTCGAGGAGGAGGCAACGTGTGAGATCGGCTGCGAGGAGCGCGGCTTCTTCAGCCGTCGTCCGACCTCGAGTGGGACGTTGAAGCAGATATCGCGCTGCACGTCGCGCAATGTAGTCCATGTTGACTCGTGCTGGCTCGCCGCGCCGTCGCATTCCCGCGGCGTGGGCGTGGGCTGGCGGTCGTCTTCCGAGCGGGGGTGGTCGATCTCGACATACCGCGACGTCGACGTCGTGGTCACGGAGAACGCGGAGGACTGCGGTTAGGTCCGAGCATCATCAGCGCGTGGCAGACTAGGAGGCGGGAGCACTACGTACGAGATTGACGTCTACGAGCACGGGCGCGGTTCCGCACGTGCCGCGGGTCAGGCGATTGTCCTCGAAGAACCCCTCGTCCGTGACTGCCGTCTTATCGCTCTCGGCCGTCCGCGGTCTCCTCGCCCTCATCCTCACCGGGGGTGGGTGGTCGATGTACTTCAGGTCGTATGGGTTAACCTGGTACGGCCCGATTGTGTCGTCGTCCTCCTCCATCTGGACCTGGATGTCCGGCCTCCGCGCGCGCATCTGGTACGCCTGCTTGCCGCGCTCGACGAGGTCCTTTACGAGGCCCTTACGGAACGGAGCGTTGACCAAAGAGGCTAGTGCCATCGAGGAAGCTGCTGCAGGGCTGTCGGGAGCGGTATGAATCCCTGGAGGCACGCGGAGACCGCCGGCGTTGCTAGCGAGACCGAGGCACGAGCGCGAATCCATCGCCGTTTCGGCGTCTACAAGCGCATCGCGGGCGTACGCGAACGAGTCAAGCCCCGCGGATGGGTGGACATACCCAGCGGTCATGGCGAAGCGGTCGAGTGTAAGCACTTGCGAGTGGCTGTCGGGCGAGACGTCGTACGGGGAGTCGTCCCGGCCTTTGTCGACGGGCGCGTCTAGAAGGTGTGCGCCCGAGAAGGTCACCATGCCTTCCTCGGGGTCCCAGATGGCGGCGAAAGTGAGGGCGCTGTGTGGGGGCACGAGCTCTGACCAGCGCCGCTCGGCGAGTGCGTCGATGTCCTTCGTATTCATGGTGACTGTGTGCCAGAACAACGAAGCCCTTTCTTAGACAATGTTACACATATCGAGCACAAAGCAGGGTGACGACGTACTTCAAATGCTGCAGTGTATGTCACGGTGGCGACGCCAACAGAGAAGCTGGTGAAAGCAAGCAAGAATCAAGCGAAGAGTGGAAGGACGAAGAGATGGTGTGCAGGAAGGAAGAGGGGCGAGGGGGAGCAGGTATGCCCAGCACACGCGGAGGACCTCGAGGGATAGAAGAGAGCTGCGACAAAGGAGAGAAGGCGAATATTAATATTGCCGCACGCGGGGTTGAGACTCATGCCTCATGGCAGCCTCAGACGGAGAGGGCGAAAGCGAAGACGGATTCGAAGAGCAGGGCTTCCTTCCTCCGCACGCCCGGTATCAAAAATGGGCAGCCGTGGGAGGACGGGCGACAACGCGCCCACCGCGTTCTTCAGAAGCTGATCGCCTTGTCCGCCGTGACCCCCATCGTCACGCATACCCTCCGTGCCGGCATCCTTCCAGCAGCCCTGCGGGTGGCACCGCTGCGAGTATCGTGCGCAATTCGCTGGGATCGCAGCATCCGCCCATGGACCTTGCCGACGAGCAGGACGTCGACTGCGCGCGGCGTGCGAGCGGCCCACTCGGACGCAGAGTTTAATGCACGCCAAACGCACGGCGTGCGAGGACGCGCTCACAGGCAGCTTGGGCTCGTTCGCGGCCTCGAAGGAGGGCTGCAACTAGCCGGATCAAATAGCTATCGGTCCCGGCCCGAGAGAAGCAGAAAGGCACGCACCTTTGAAAGTGCAAGCTCAGAGTTAATGGCCATACATACGCCGGCGAAGCCCCGCCACGCCCCTCATCGATCACCTAATATGTGTGCAATGAGGGTCGACATTGGCTGCTGTAGCAACCACCGACGCCGTGCCGTAAGGCGTTGTTACCGACCACCAAACCTCCTGCGTGACATATGGGGAGCACGGGTGCCTGCGTGAACGAATCGAGCTTGTCCTGCAGCGAGTGTGAACCGCCCTTATCGTCGCGCGCCGACTGACCCAGAAAAAAAGCTAAACCAGCAGACGTACGGATGCTCAGAAGATTTTCCTGTGAAAAAGCGGGGCCGCCAAGGTGCTCGTCGCTGCAATTCACGCCGTCAGCCATAAGGTAAATGCACCGGCGCAGGAAATTCGAAGGACTTCGCAGCTGCGTGACGGGCTGGTCGGACACCAGCGACGCACCTCCGCGGCGGCGGCAGCGAGCGACCCGTCACGAGGTGTCAAGGCAACCCCTCTCTGGCCATCTCCGTGAACACCGACAGGCAGCCTATCGGGGTTTGCCGTGCATGGTCGACGAGCGCGGGAGAAAAACGTGATGAGTCCACTGCGGAGCCCAAGATCGACGCGAAGATACCATGCTAACCGTAGGCACCGAGAGAGGCCTCGAGAATAGACGTGCGACCACGCGGCAGGCACCTCTTTCGTATGTTCTGTGCTGCGCGACGACGCCTGGCCACGGACATGGACGAGCAGCTAACAGCATGTATCGTCACATAGAGCAGTCGGCACCGTGCTTGTCATACCCTGTCGGACATGACCCTGTCAGCCACCCTGAGATGAACGAGACACGAGGCAGAGTGACGTGCCTTGGAAGAGGGTCCGAAAGCAGAGGACGCGGGCGGGATCCTCGCCTTCGGGCAAACCGCGTTCGGCAAGAACGGAGCAAGCTGGAGGAAGTGTATCTCCCGTACCGCTCTCGCTTGAGATGACGCGTCGGCTAATCAACAGTAGGAGAAGCGCAATTAGGCTCCCATGTCGTGGGTTCGTATGAGAACCGCGGAGGCTACAGAGCGGCCGTGGGCGCAGGTGATGTACACGTGCCCGCCGCTGGTTATGTATGCAGCGGAGATGAAGGGCGTAGCGAGTGCGTTCACGTTTGGAGGGTGTTGATTTGGACGGGGGACAGACGGAGGGGACCGGCCGGGATGATGAGCCTGCACGAGCGAGCAAAGTACTACGTCAGTACGCGCCGGATGCGCCGCCAGAAGTCCTCGCCGTCCCCCACGGTCGACGGCTGTCCGTCGCGGGTCTTCGAGCGGACACAGAGAGGATGCTTCGACGTGCGACGTACCTCTGCTTCGGCTTCGTATCTCCGGCTACTCCGCGTGCGCCATATACGCCACTTTGACTTGGTCGTCGCCGGAAGAATACCTTCGTGAACATATTTTAAGCATCTCAGGGAACGAGAGCGATTAGCTCGTATGCAGTAGTGAAAGGCTTAACAGCTCGGGAGCGACGGTGCTTTGTCGGGCGCACGCACTGTCCGACGCGAGCGCATGATGCCACATAGATGGGCGGCGGTAGGACGTGCGACGCCGAGGACGCAGCGGGCGAGATTGGGCGCAATTCGGGGTACGCACAGATAGGGCTAGCAGGCGCGATCGGAGTTCTACTGAGTGTTCGGATGGATGAGATGGTGCGTCATCCTGTGTCGGAACGCCGCCGGGGCAGAGCGTCCTAGAGCGGCGGCATTGCGCCTGGTGAGATATGTTCGCACCAGCACGGGACGAACACATCGCTGATGCGTATCAACCTCTGCGTCGCTTGACTAGGGCCGCTCTAATGTCAAGCGGTGAAGCGAGGGCGCATACAGTAGGGCGTGTTACCCGGATAGGGTGGCGTATCGGCGCCCCGCTGGCGAGCTTGTTGAGAGAAGTATACATAGGGCCCGATGTGCCCACGCTCCCAGGCGGGATGCCATTGGTCGATGGTTGTGTGACATCGAGGATCGGTGTGCTCGGGAACCGACGGATAGGAAGAAATCGGAGACGATCAGTGGCAAGCAGCATCTGGAGGGAGGGACACAACACTTAGCGAGCGGCTTTGGGTGTCGAGAGCAACCTAGACTGACGGCCACCTTCTCGGTGGGATTGTTTCACACCAGAGCATATGAGTGCGGAGCCCTGATATAAACGAGGGACAGTCTGTGCGATCTGCCGTCGGTCTCCCGTCTTGCATGGGCTGCTCGGACGGAGCACGTCCGCGGGGGACGAGGGCAGACTCGCTTGAAGGCCTACGAGAACGGCTTAGTGCAGAGCGTAGTGGGAGAGGAAGAGAAGCGTATACCTTATGTTGAGTTGCCGCTGGCTCGTATTGGTTGCCAGACACCGGGTAAGAGAACGTGGATCGCTGCAGGTCACCATCGCCGGCACACCTCGTCTAGTTCACCGGCTCGAAGTCGTTCGCGTGGGTGTAAACGTCGGTTTTCCTTCTCAATCTCTCTGTTCGCCGCGCAGCGTAGCGTATCTCGTTCATACAGCACGCTACATAGCGACCGCCCTGAATATATGTGTGATATCAGCGTAGTCTCTGCGCCGGGGAGGAGGAGCTCGGGAACTGACCATCTCGTTCTAGAGCCGAGTACGGCACTAAGCATCGTGTCAGCTATAAAGAGGGTGTCCTGGCCCATACAGCCACGTACGCCAGCCCAGAGTCGTGTCGGATACCGAGCTCGCCGCGGGGAACGGTGAGGAGAGAGGCAAGAGTGATTGCGCCCTGGACGCGACTACGATCATGGGCGCTTGCGCAAGCGGCTCGCCGCCACCGAGCGCGGGTGCGCAGCCTGTTCTCCCTCTCCTCCTCGTCCTCGTCCTTCGACCCCCCTCGGCCTCGCTCCCGTCCTCTTCTCCTGCTTCTGTCCTCTGTCCATGCGATGAGCTCCGCTGGAGGTCTCTCCCGCCGTCGGGTTCCCGCCTCTGCCTCCACTGGCGATGACGATGTCGACGGAATCACTGGTCCCTCTCCCTCCAACGGCGGCTCTGTATCACGATCTGACTCGTTAACCTCACCCTCATACCACGCTGGTTCCGCATTCGAGGGCGGCAGCAAGATTGCGTTCGACCCTCGCGACCTCGAGCGCGACGATGAAGATGCACGGCTCGGCGGGAAGCCTCCACGGCTCACCATCATGGAGGAGGTCCTCCTTCTCGGTCTCAAGGACAAGCAAGTGCGTATCTATCTTGTTTTTAGTTGTCCACCACCACCCGAGCCCGAAATATATCAGCATCAACTGTTATGCCTCTGAACTACTGGTGTTAGTCCTCGACTTTTGCACTCCCTGCTACGAGTCTGCTAGCACACTCTGGCGTCGTCCTCGCATCTGGAATTTGTAATGGACAACCGAAGCTCACCGCCTTCCGCAGGGATATCTGTCATTTTGGAACGACAACATCTCGTATGCCCTTCGCGGCTGCATCTTGATCGAGCTTGCCCTCCGCCGCCGCATAGCCCTCGTCCGCGACCCAAATCGGCGACAACTCCCCCTCCCTGAGCGCGTAGTCGAGGTCATCGACGACCGACAAACGGGCGAGACCATTCTCGACGAGACGCTTCGGATGATGAAGGGCCAGGAGCAGGAGCGTATGTCCGTCAACAGCTGGATAGACCTATTGAGTGGTGAGTCTCTTCCCGCTCTCGCGCCGGCCCTAGGACGCCCGCATGCGCTTGTCCGTTACGCGCCCGAAGGAACCTCTACGCGACGCAGGCTGCTGACCCACCTTTCGCCCCGCTCGACGCTGCAGGCGAGACATGGAACGTAATGAAGATTGGCTTCCAACTGAAGCAGGTGCGCGAGCGGCTCGCCAAGGGCCTCGTCGACAAGGGCGTCCTCCGCACCGAAAAGCGCAACTTCCTCCTCTTCGACATGGCCACGCACCCCGTCGCGGACGTGCGCACGAAGGAGTCGATCGTCACCCGCGTTGTCGCCCTCCTCACTACGACGACCGCGGCCGTCCCGCCCGCCGCGCTCGACAAGGAGGGCACGCAGTGCCGCGCGGCGCGCGCCGTCTGCCTCGTCTGCGCCGCGTACGCCGCGAGCGTGCTCGACAACGCGTTCGGCCGGCTCACATACGAGGACCGCGAGGCCGCGTTCCAGCGCTGCGACGACATCCTCGCCGAGTTCTCCACCTGGCCATTCGGCAGCTCCGGCGCGGGGACCGGGGCGGCGCGCGGTAGCAGCGGGCCGGGACGGCGGCGGGAGGCTGGCGCGCGGATCGGGATGGGGAGCGCGGGGGTGAGCTCGCGCGAGATCGTGCTCGGGCTGCTGCAGGAGGTCAAGAAGGAGATGCATGGCGAGGAGGACCTCTCGTTTGAGCTCGTCGCCGGCGTTCTAGAGGTGCTCTCAAAACTGGACTCACTGCTCTGATCGCCCTTGTCATTCACCTCGTTCCCTTCTGATTGTTTACTCGTAGTAAATATTATTATCGGATCTCCCTGCCATACTTTCCAAGTGGGTACCAATCACCGTACTGGAACCATCCTCGGCGGAATATGTCCGACGAGAGGAAACTCCGGTATAGGGAGAAACAGCGGCATGCGCCTCGTTTGCGCTCATGTACTTAGTATCTGACTAGCGTTGAGGTGGGCAACTCGCACAACGATGACCTGTGCACATGGGCAACGTCCAGAAAGTCTTGCTCAAGCATTAATATTACCTTGCAAATATTCTGATGAGCAGAACGAATAATACCGAGCGATTGCGAGACGAACTCGGACCCGAAGGAACCGCGCGCCGCGGCCGTTAGGCGCCCATGCTCGACCTTGCTTCTTTACCACTACCATCTGGTACCAGCCGACTAGACTGGACTCGCCTCGTTCCCTGCTAGGACTACTCGCGCTGCTCAAACTACTAGTACTGTACCCTAAGACTCTCGGATTCTCCATGTTGCGCGCTATAGCCTCTGAAGGCGCATACGATTCGCTGAGCTTTGGAGACACTCCTACCTGAGGCTTTAATATGCGGCTGCAACTACCTGACCGACTCGCTTCAAAACAGCTCTGGACTTACAGGGCTGGAAAAGTCGCCCTGGACCTAAATATTATGCATCGCCGGTTATACCCTATGCTGATTGCATATCGACGGTGAACGCGCCCGGACCGGCACACTCTACCAGTGCTTTCCCCTTGCTGTCGACGGTATCTACGACGACTATCGGTAGTCGCGGTACTCGATGGCGTCTAAGATGTCGCGCTTTTCGAAGGGCTCGATGTACACCGTTGCGTCGACGTCGGAGGTCGTACTTCCAATACCTACAGAACTCTCGAGGGGCAACTTAGAGTCGCTCCAGCGCGAGGGAAACCACCCACCCGAAGCTCAGCTCAAGCGCGCCCGCGCCCGCGGAAGACTTGTTGAGCGCGGGCGACCCGGAGGAGACGATGAGCCAGCTGTAGAAGAACAGGCCTGCGCCGCTCACATTCAGGAAGGACCCTGAGCCGTCGCCACTTCTGCACGCGACGTTCAGCTCACCGCAGGCGTCGCCCACCACGCCCACTGCCACGACGGCCTCTTTCGCGTCCCCCACACTCATGTCGCCAGTCTATCCGACGAATACCGGCGCCGCGACCAATCTTAGACAGCGTCTCGAGCGGGAGCGCGACGAGCGAGACGACAATGTGCCCTTCGATCGCGAAGCTGCGGGCAAGGGACGGTTGGGACAGGAACTTTCGGTTGGCGAGCACGATCACACCATGCCACTGACTGCCGCGTCGCAGGCTGCTGAAATCGTACACGGCCCGTCTTCAGATACTCGCTCGACTCATCCGCTGACGCCTGCATCAGCAAAAGGGGCGATTCGATGCAGCGGGCGAGAGAGCGAGATGGAGGCGCCAGAG